>JANHJO010007584.1:288185-300163 GCA_032468235.1 Pseudoxyrhopus heterurus | reverse complement strand
TTACCCGGTTTTCCTGGGTAAAATTAGGACCTCGGCTTATACTCGAGTCGGCTTATACTCGAGTATATACGGTAAGTTATGGCCCTGAGTAGCTCTTGGAGCAATCTCTGCATATAACTGGATGCACTCACAACAAACTATAAAGGAAAGTCATGCTGTGTTGAAACGTGTTGCTGGGCCGTCCTGGTGAAGCAGTTCCTGCGCTCTTAGAATGTAGTAGCAAACGCTGATGTTTTGTTCTGCCTATTTTGGAAAATGGTTCTTTTTTTGGGAAACAATAGAGAAGCACTTCTGTGTGCTGACCCAAAATGCTATTGCTCTTTGCAATAAAGGATATTCATTCAGAAAACTAGAATGGAAGTTGTGCCTTTGCTGGAAGCTGTTTAGTCTTACTATGATATCCCACTATGAGCCATTTCTTTCCTTTGCATTTCCTATATTTGTGTTCCCTAATCACTTCACACTAGATTTGGGATGTGCAGCTCTCTAGGTTCCAGAAACATTTGACATCATGATATAAATCAAAACATTTTGGGATGTTCTACTCTGTCGCAGGTTTTCAACTTAGAATCTTAGTCTCCCAAGAAGTTTACAATAGTATAGTGTGGTTTTAGTGGACATTTTTCAGATACATTCCTTATTAAAGTGTATTTTTGGAATAGCTTTGAATGTATACAATTCTTTTTATTAAATGCATTTGTGGCTATTTGCTTAGCTTTCTATTACATTAAAATGATTTTTTAAAAAGATTGAACACCAGAGGGCACAATTGACAAACGAGGTGCACTTAATGATGTGTTCATTGGTATGCTTCAAGCATCATTTGAATAAATATGTAGATTGTATGCAAAAGTTAATATATTAATGTATATGTATGTGTGAAAGTAAATACATATAATTTTCATGTGAGTTTGTAAATTCATTAAGCCTAAAAAGAAGCAACAATTTTTTTTACTAACTTTCTTTGGCTTCACTTGAAAAGATACAGAATTGGACTTATTTGATTTCTCTTTTTTCCAAATTTTTGCCTGGTGCCATTGCAAAAATTATGTAATACAGATTTAATAAATGTATTTGACAAATATTTGACAAGGTCAAATTCCTACTCTTTCTACATGGGTAAATATTTTGCATGGCATATAAAATACATAATTGTTATGAAAGAAGAATAACACATCTCAAAATGATTGATTAGGAAGGATTTAGTATTGTGCAGACGGTATATATTATAAGATCAGACTTTCAGAGTCCACTAAATTGTATTTATTAATTATGATATGGTTGTATGACAAGGATATAAAAATTGTATCCCATGGCTCATGTATGGCTCACCAGCAACTTTTTTTGCAAGCCCCAGATCCTTATACTAGAATTGACAGAACTGTCTAGGGGTAATTTGGAGCGATAACTTAAGAGCTCTCCCAGTTAGGATCCTGGTAGAGCTTCTGGTCAACAAAAGTTGTACCTCCTATCTCTGATATAATTAAAAAAGGTAACTTAAATTGTAATCCAGTTCCAATGGAGGAAACACTATTATAGGACAAGGACTAACGAAGTTCTACTACCGCAATTAGTATAGGGCCAATACCAAAAGTAGCTGTGTTCAAATTATGGTAAACATTAAACAAATGATGTAATCTATTCATTGTAAGGACTTGTTTATTAATTTTTCACTATCTTCCCTTTATTTTCTGTAGGATGGAGAAGAACTTGAGAGACTCACCAAACCAGGCAGTGATCATGATTCAGATGAGGAGGCCTTATAGCAAATGGTGGTCACAAGTTCTACCAGGATCCTAAAATTTGGGGGAGATCGTCTGGACATTCATGCCAAGTAGATAATGGGAAGAGGGCTTTGCCAATTCACAAAATATCTCCCATGAGTAACATAATCAGGCATAAAGCACCAAATTGCTAGAATGTAACCAGCAATCCTCCACCCACCCCAGCCATTCATGAGTTTTCTGTTCCAACTCTTCCATCTGGTTGTGGAAGGCTCTTTCCCAGCATAGAATGTGAGGGCAGGAAACTTTTTCACAGTCGAAGTAGTGGAAATCTCTTACTGTTTTTACTGAGGTGGGATTTTTAAAATAAAAATAAAAATCAAGTTCTGCTAGATGATATTTTAACTACTCACCAAAAAAAGGATATTAGGGTGGGATTAGAAAAATTAACAGAGATTACAATTTCTCCTAATCTTCATGACTATACACTAATAATATTGGAAGACCATACGCCTTGAGTATTAAATACAATTGGAGTTTTGGGGAGATCTACACATTCTTGCCAAATGGACGATGGCAGGAGGGTTTGCCTATTTACAAATTCACATAAAGCACTGATTTACTAGAATGCTATCAAAATATTAATTGCTGGGAATTATTGAGGGCCAATCATTGTCCTTTTCTTCTGATAGTAGACTTCCCATAGGCAATTAGTTGGTCATTGTTGAAAATAGGATACTGGAGTAAATAGAGTTTTTATGTGATCCAGCAGAACTGCTCATGTTTCTGTGTACTTGATCTTCTAAAATGAAATTTATTTTTGCAGCAAAAGTCATTGGAATTCAGAAGATGCGGCTGCAGAAGGGAAGCATCATTTTGAATCATGTATTTTGAGACAGCTGCTTTATTTCACCTTAAAATAAAGAGACTGGAGTGCTAATGCTGACCAAGATATCTCAGTTCAAAGATGATGTAAGAGAACTTAATTGGTGGAATTATGAAAGCTATCTTTTTGTGGAAATCCAGAAGCACAATCCTCAAAATATTGCATACCACAAATACAGAGATGAAATGGTAACATTTTCTTATGTGTAAAATGTGCTTTACCCTTTAAGCTTTGGAAAACATTGTTGCCATTATGCGTTGTATGCCTTGGGTACTATGTAAGTCATCAGTCCTTTATATGACTACCCCTGTAATACTCAGTGTTAACATCTGCATATGTTTGAGCCTCAAAATTACAGTAATTAGGATATCATTTGACTATGAAAACCAATATTTGGGCACATAGCATTTCTTCCAAATGCCTTCATCATCACAAATTAGATGAGTTATCCAGCTGATGGAGCCGTTAAATGAATAGGAAATTAATAACATTACCTTCTATCCCTTTTGCACATGTCCGTACAATTTGGGTACTATTTTTATTTTGCTACATGAAAATAGATGAATTGTGTATTTAAGAATAAAATTTAAACTATTACTTTCAAAATATACTAATAGGATCATCCTTCTAGGATACTGCAAACGGTCCAGAAAGATATATTGTTCCAAGTATTTATTCATTCTTTGCCAGTGTAGCTAAAGGGATGAAGGGAATTGCACTTCTTACATCTGGGGATTTTGTGATAAAGGTTTGTACTCCTAGTATAAACCATATAACACTGCATAAAACTGCATTTATCTTCTTTTGCATGCATGTTGTTCACAAGCTATGTATTCCAAATGAATTACTTTCCCTGGTGAATAACTGATGTGTAACTATCCCAAGTTGGTGCTATACAGATACTGTATTCCATCTTTTCTGACTAATTTATCCAGTGACTATCCTTGATGGCGAATTGCAATCCAATATCTGTAGAAGAATTTTTTATGGCATGTTGGCCAGGAAAATTTGTAATCCAGTATTTCTAATCTTTAATGGAAATTTTAAACATAGGCCATCTTTAATAGTAGGTAATGCCTTTAAGTGGTCATATCTAGGTTATGTACTAGGAATGTCAATTCCTTAAAGAAATGTTACCTACCCTATAAATATTTCCTTAGCTTTCAGCTTGGAACTATCAAATTGGAGTGCCTCCCAATCTTTGGGTTGTCTCTGATGTTTAGTCTTTTGTACACATTCATGTTTGTGTTAAGTTCCATAAAAGACGAAGTACAGGCATAAAATGCAGTGCAACACAGAAAATTTGTGCTGACATATATTTAAAGCTGTAACAATGCATGCAACATTTTCTATGGATACGATAGCGAAATGTATGTTTTTCTAGCATTGGTGATTCAGTTTTGGAATGGAAATGGAGATGGAATGGAAATGTATAAAGAACGACTGTATTCAAGACATTTAGCAACTATGAAATATAGAGAATTCTAAATTATATTGTGTAAAATAATGCTTGAATTGTGATGTGAAGTTTCACTTCAGTTTTATATTTCAAGTTTAAGATTCATTTGTAAAGATGCCTGCAGGGGCAAGAGTTAATATTGCAAAATTATTGGTAGAGGAATGTATGAAAATGCTAGGCAAATATTCCAATCAGGGTTATTGTGTTGATATAAGGTTGTTCTATTATTTGCTTACATAACTTTTAATTGATATTTTTCTGTAATGTCACTACCACACTGGAACCTGGTAAAACAAAGCATCCCTTTCACCCTGCTTTATCTTATGTTTATAGCATTTATTTAGAAATACTGTTTGAAGTAAGGATTTCTTTTACCACCTTTATTGACACAAGTATCCATTGTGCTTTTATTTTTTGGAAGCCTTGATAGTTTCTGAAGAATTAGTTCATAGTTCTAACATAACAGTGTTCCTTAACAGCAATTGTTTAAATACAGTTGCAAGACAAACTTTGCCTAACTTACCTACTAGTGCCTGGAATAAGTTAAAAAAATTTTTTTGGGCGGGCGGGTTTGAGTTTCAATTGTTTTCTAGACCAGAAAAAAACTAGGTAAATAGATATTGGTTTTATGCATACCAATAGAATTAGAGACAGAAAAATTAATACTTTAGTGACCAATATGGACTTTCCGTAAGTTAGAAACTGATAAAATATATATTTTTAAAGGTCGGTAATATCACACATATATACTTATACTTTCAGTAATGTATGAATTTGTGCTAGGCTCTTAATGGAGTCTTTTAAGGTACATCAAACTGTTGCCCAAAACTAGGTAACTCTACCCAACTTCAAGGCTTGGATACCCTAGAAGTACCTGATTAAGCATTCCTGACCTAATATATACAAAGGATTTCTTTTTTGGGGGGGGGGGGGGCAAGGGCCTACATGGCTGTTGGGTTGGACATGGAGTACTTGAATGATTTTCCTCCTGTGAAAATGACCTGAAAGGGTGTTTTCTAAATAGAATATAAAGATATGGAAAAAGTTAAATATTCATCTGTTAGCCAGACTTCTTCAAAGGATTCTCCTTTTGCATTCATGTGGCCTGGCTGACTCACTTACGGAACATATATTAGTCCACTAAATATGTGGTTTGTCTGTATTTGAGAAAGAAATCTGCTTTGTTTGGCTTATGTGGAATGCAACAAGAAATTTCTTGAAACAAAATTCTGAAATTTTTGTGCATTAGTGGTGTGAAGCCTTTTTTTTTTTTTGCAAATAACAAAAGTAAATAAAAACCAAGACTGTCTAATTTAAAGCTACTGTTGAGCATTATTTTCAGTTGTGTTGTTTGATTGGCTTGGTCATACTTATTTTAACATTACAGTTATTCCTAGCATGATGTTTTTAGGAAGTTATGAAATCCCTAGTTTTAGATTACATTGCACTTAAAGATACGAAACACAGAAAAAACTAACTTAACCATAACTCAAAAAATTCCTCTCACAAAACATTTGATAAATCTGCCTAGCATGTTTTGCAAGTTAATTGGTGTTGAGAGTGATGGTAATGTATGTGTAACTGCTTTTGAGGTTTCCTTCCTTTGATATTGGAGGATGGAAAAACTAATTGGATCCAAGTATAGGACACTGCAGATTGAAGAGCTTTTGAATTCCAAGTTAAACTACAGAAATTATTTCCTTTTCTTCTTTTCTACATAAGAAATAGAAACTGGGACAATACTATTGTTTTACTTTTGAACTGCTGGCCTATAGGCCTCATGTAAGTTGCAGCAATTGCTATGACATATTAGGAAAAGGTTTTTCTCACATCCTAAGATTTTTTTTCTAATTGAGAAGAGTGTATTGTACCTGTATAGAGAAATGTTATACTTATTTCTACCTGCAGTTTGAATTTATACATTCAAAGTATAGATTATTTATTTCTACCCCACCTTCATTATTTTTTACAAATAACTCAAGGTGGCAAATATATCTAAAGCAACTTCCTCCTCCTATTTTCCACAACACAACAACATGAGATGGGTTGGGCTGAGAGAGAGTGACTGGCCCAAACGTTGTTAGGCAAAATAATATCTAACATTAATGCTGTTGCATTAGGATTCTACCCTGTGGCTTTGCTTAAATATATTGCTAGCTAAAAAGCTGAAATATCTTTTTAACCAGTAATATACTGAGCCACAATGGCACAGTGCTTAGAGTACAGTATTGTAGTCTAACTCTGCCCACTGCCAGGAGTTCAATCCTGACTGGCTCAAGGTTGACTCTGCCTTCCATCCTTCTGAGATTGGTAAACCGAGGACCCAGATATGCTGACTCTGTAAAGCGCTTAGAGGGTGCTGGAAAAGCACTATGAAGCGGTATATAAGTCTGTTGCTATTGCTAAAGCCGAAATCTTTGTTCTCTTGTATTTTCACTCAAAATCATAGACTATATTTAAATCGATAGCTCTAGAAACTCTTCAGATTGGTAATTGACAGAATCATATAGAGATGGCATATTATGAACAAAGTCATTTTAGTCAAAGCATTTTTAAAAGTCCTCTAGAAATCATTTTCTGTAACCTGTAATAAACCCTCCTGAAAAACTGCAGTGTGAAGATCCTATTCTGCAACACAATTCACTATTTTTCCTCTTCAATAAAGATTCACAGCTTTCAAATATATATTTCCAAGAACTAATGTCCATTGTGTATGTTACATCCTACCTATCATACAATAATCACCATTAGAAGGGAGTTCTTATTCTATATACTGTATACATAGCACAAGGAAATACCTCAAGTTAAAAGGGCTCTAAAATATAAAGGAGTCTTTATTTCATAAGGCATCAGTGAAATTAATTTCACCTCTTTCAGTTCATGGAAAGGTGCGTTACAGAGAAGGCCAAAATTTTATACACTCCCTTGACTGAACACTAAAGCAATAGAAAATGTTCAGGCAATCATGAAGCAATTTCCACATGTGGACTTTTGTGACTTGAAAGACTAGTAGGATGCAAGCAGTCAAAGGCTAAATGGCTACTTTCTGTAGGGGTATCCATGGTGGTAACTTTCATGATGGTGATGATAATCATCTTGGTAACCTTCCTGATAACCTTGATGATAACCATGGTAGCCATACTCTGCATATTCATCGTCTGGGCATCGCATGCCAAGTGACTGCTGAATGGCCATCTCCTGTCGTCGAAGTTGCATAGAGTCAATTAAATCATATACAATCACCATGGACCACATTGGGGAAGGATACCAAGATTTGACATTCCCATCTTTGCCAACCAAAAGCATGGAAAAATATTCAGGACTGATCTGAAAATAATTGCGGATGTCTTTCACCAAATGAATGGGGACATCTTCTCTGTCCACACTGGAGCTCCCTAGAGAAGGTCAGAATTGGGAAAAATGTTAACATTTTCAGATCGGCAGATAAGTTTGTCTTGAAAGCATAGATTTTTAATCAATTGTATATATTTTTCACTATTTAAGATGATTGCTATCGCTGAAAATGATCTGGAATTGGATTAGTTGTAGCAGAAATGCTTTTTGATGCTAGAAGGAATATTTCATGATCATATCATCAAAGAGAAAATCCCTCCTTTTTAGTGTTTTGAAATAAAGCTGCATTAAGAAGACATTTTTCCAGTAGCCAGTACAGTGCAATGGGAGAAATTTCTCTTTAGCATATCTAATTTCCTACAGAATCTCTACTGAGATAAGTAAATTCAGTGTAAAACAATTGCGCATAGGTTTTTAAAATGCAAATTTTCCTAATACTATATATTTCTTATATATAGTATAATATATCAAATTATATTTATAATTATACTCAAATATTTGTCTATGGTTCTCATGTATGTGATGCTGACAGTATTTTAAAAAAACATGTGTATAGGACTATGAAAAGTTCCAGAATTCACAATAATAGCTATAGTAACAAAACATGGTAGAGGTTGATCTGATGTGTATGGAAGAAATTTAAAAAATCTGCTTTCCAAAAGATGTTTAGTGGAGTACTATCTGCTGTTTTGATTTGGAAACAAGCAAACAAACATCCAACAAAATCTAATAATACATATACTGTATATCTACAAAAAGTAATGGAAAAATAAAATGTCAATATGAACAGCAATAACACTGGGCTTCAATTGGGGCTCACAACCTAAAGACCTAAGGAAAGATGACACTACTATGCATTTATATGAGGTCACTAATAATATTGTACTGCCTAGTCTGAAGAATAATCTATTATTTCTAAATATAAACAAATAATGGTTCAGCATAAAGAATCATAGACATCATATTTGTGTTTGGCAATTTAGGATAGTCAAAATCTGAAAAGGATTTCTTACCATTGATTGGATATAGTTCTAGAACTCCACCAATCTCTTCTCCCAGGCCTAACAACTTGAGGATAATTATATGTCGCAGACCTATAGAAGAAAGGAATCAATTTATGAATAACATCTTGATGGAAATAATTGTGATATTGCAAAATATACAAGAAGTATAGAATTAAATGCAACATTTTGCAAAATGTTGATATATAATCATAATTTTTATAGTTCACATGTGTGTATCCCACTGAACATACAGTATCTTGAACTACTTCAGGCAGTTCCCCAATCCTGGAGTCTAACAGAGCTAGATACCAGTAAATAGACTTCATGTCAATATGTTATTTTTTTTTTTAGAAACTCTGTATCAGACTTGCTCACTACCAAAAAATACAAAAGGAAGACAGTTCATTCTACTATTTTAGTAATTTATGGGGATACCATAATTTGGTTAAACCTTAGTGAAAAAGGATAGTGGGAAAATTTGTATTCATGATCAATCATTTTTTCTCTCTTCATAATTCAGAGTCTGAGAATAACCCTGGAGTTGTTTGCTTTGTAAGAATCTAATATGAAACATTTGGAGTCCAATTCTATAGATGTCTACTCAGAAATCAATTCTTAGATATTCCAGGGCAGGATTGCCATTTAAAATCATCATTTGATCACGATTGTTCACTAAGACCTGAGAAAAAGGAGGATTGATTTCAAAAAGGAAGAAAATATAAAATTGACCACGTGGACTTTTGATTGATAGCACTATGATCTCACTATTTGGAAGAATCTCAAAATGGTCCAGAAGCTTAAGAAACTCAGTGTAGTGGAATTTCTTTTTACATGCATAACTAAAGCCCCAAAAAGAAAAAAGAAAGGAGGCAATAATTATTACAGGTAGTCCTCGACTTAACAACAGTTCATTAATGACTGTTCAAAGTTACAATAGCACGGAAAAAAGAGACTTATGATCATTTTCACATTTATGACCATTGGAGCATCCCCAGGGTTACCTGATCAAAATTCAAACTCTTGGCAACTGACTCATATTTATGGTGGTTGCAGTGTCCTAGGGTTATGTGATCGATCGCCTTTTGAAACCTGGCAAGCAAAATTAGTGAGGAAGCCACTCAACAACCATGTTAGTAACTTAAGAAGTACAGTGATTCATTTAACAATTGTGGCAAGAAAGGGCATAAAATGGGGGCAAAATTCACTTAACAACTGTCTCATTTAGCAACAGAAATTTTGGGCTCATTTGTGGTTGTACTTTGAGGATTACCTGTAATAATTTTTTAACCCACCTTTATTATTTTTATAAATAATACAGTGGACGTATCTAATAGTCCTTCCTTCTTATTTTTCCCCATAATAACAATCCTATAAGATGAGTTGGGCTGAGAGATAATGAGTGGTCCAAAGTCACCTATTCAGCCTACATGTCTAAGGCAGGGCTAGAACTCAGTCTCCTGGTTTCTAGCCTGGTGCCTTAACCACTTCACCAAACTGACTCTTATTACTTACCAAAATTGCACGCTTGCCCATTCAGGGCTGCAAGCTGCTGTGAATAAGCCCAGTCTTCCTCACTGGGAGTGGATATTACCAGTAGTCTCCTTCTCCACCGGAATCTGGAATGAAAAAGAGGACATACTAAAAGAAGTCCCCACATTACTAGGTAGAATCCATCAGCTAGTCATTACAGCTTTCTGTGTAGCTTCTGCCTATTTGTGACACGCACTGTAAAGCAACCAACAGTGTTCAAGATACAGGTGAATTCAACATCTGTAGCCTTAGTCATAATGGTCAATGCTGGGAGTTATTCAGCAACAGCTGGAAACTACAGTCTCAAAGGTGCTTTTTTTTTTCCTTCCAAAGGCAACTGGACTGCTTTTTCCTTGAGGTCGAAGAAGAAAACGTTTTGCTTCTCACCCAAGAAGCTTCATCAGTTCTGATGGTGTGGGATGATGAACTGATGAAGCTTCTTGTATGAGAAGCAAAACGTTTTCTTCTTCTACCTCTAGGAAAAAAACAGTCCAGTTGCCTTTTGAAGAAGAAGAAAAGCACCTTTGAGATAACTAAGACCTAAATGACTGAGAATGTCCACAGATGTCTGGCAACTGCAAGTTATTCACTCCTGTGTAGTAAAGGATGAAGGAGAATCTATTTAAGGGAAGGAAAAACCCACACTTTTGGTTCAGTTGGCCTTGATACGGTGTTGATAAACTTTCCTAATTTGTTGCAGCTCTGCTTTATTAATTTATATCCAGACTCTTCATTCCCCTGGAAAAGATTAAAAGGCTACATGAAAAATTGGCAGGATTTGGAGGATTATGGACAAATGGTGGTTTGGAAAGAACCACAATTGTCCATAAAAGAGCTTCCTCACAGAAATGTGAGCAAAGTCTTATTTAAAAAAAGTCCAAAACACTTTCTTCAATTAATTAATTCTGCTGGAAATACAGTTGTACTTGTGCTTAAATTCCTGGATTGATAGCCATAGTCACTGACTGGCATCAGAAAGGTTGGCAAAATTGGACAACTGGAGCCCTGCTGCTTTTTACATGCATGCAATGCATGTAAGACATATTAAAAAGAGGACAAGGCTTTGATCCCCTGTTTGCACCCAACATTTTGAAGCCAGTGATCATTGCTACAAATCCCCCTGGGAACACCTCCAAATTTGCACCTTAGGTTCATCATGAAGTACTGTTCTCCCTTGCTCAGCTTTTGCTGGACTTTCAGAATTCTTTTAACAAACAAAATACATCACACAAACTTGAAGTCTGTTCAGTCTTGTTCTCTACCTTATGTCAACACATTTGGGGGAAGACTTTTGTATCCAAAAATCTAACTCATTCTGGAGAGTGGAAAGTTCCCTGAGGATGCGCTCCAGCATGAGTCTGAAAGCTTAAAAGAATAAATCTCTGGTGCTGATGACTGACTCAGATTGGATCCTGCAACATTATCCTACATTTGCCTTCATTCACAAAATGATTTACTGCGGCTGGGAGGAAGTAAGCTTAGGCAATGTTCTCATTAGGTATTTATTTCTGAATATATAGGCTTTTTTGTTTTAAGAAAAAAAAAACTCAAACTCATCAGCTGGTTGCAATTGCATTCTAACGTTTTCCTCATTTTATATTATTAAAAGAAAATAAGATCTCTGAGGTAGCTTTAGGAAATACCTGGACAAAAAGTTTTCCAGAGATTGTTTCTTATTTTCTTTGCAAACAATGCCTTCCCGTTTCTGTTTTTCCATTTCTTTGATACGTGACTGGAAAGTATCTATCAGATCAAACACAGACTTCATGGCAATAGGCACTTCATAGTATTGCTATAAAACAAAGAATTAAGATGAGATTTAATTGCAAATAAATCTCTTGGCACCTCCCAACGCAGACAATGACTTATGAATACAAGCAGTTTAACATCATAATCCGAAAGTGTATATAGCAATAAATTTTAGCTGTTCCTGGTCAGGTTTAGACAGTCCATGAGCAGTAGTTTAACTGGAAGCTTTTTGCATGGCATCTTGAATTCCAGCAGGAAAGTAAAAAGGGGGA
>JANHJO010007584.1:197653-210666 GCA_032468235.1 Pseudoxyrhopus heterurus | reverse complement strand
AAGCCGAGGGTGGATTTTTCAGCCCTTTTTGAGGGCTGAAAAACTCGGCTTATACTCGAGTATATACGGTAAATTTGGATAAGATACAATGCTACTATTTACAGGTAATTCCTGAGGTATGAGTGAAGCCATATTGCTCTAATTTGCTGAGTCACCTCAATTCTATCTGAAGCAGCATTTTCTCAAAAAAGCAAAATGTATCTTCACTCAAAATGATGGTTACCTCTGTTGTTCTGCCAAAGAAGACTTTACCACGTAATAATGGTAGAAATATATGGTAGAATGATAGAATATAAATGTTTCTGAACTAATTTAAAAATTAGGAATTGAAAACCACCTATTTCTCATGCTTGACTGTTATTTTTTTTCCCTATTATGTTTGTGAGAAGTTGTGGCTCTGTTTCTATTTTCTGCAGTTTGAAACGTACATTCTTATTAGTAGATGCTAAAGAGGGAATTCAGGAAATGGATAACATTGCTGTAGAAATGTTAGAAGAATTCGGGATCCCTTATGTTGTAAGTAGCATACTTACCTTGCTTTAAAATAATGAGTATAGAACACAGGTGTCAAACTTGCCTTGTCATGTTGCCGTCACGTGATGTTTTGTGACGTTTTTGCCATTTGCAGAGCCTGGGTGGGCGTGGCCTGCGTGAGACACATCCGGCCCATGGGCTGCCAGATTGATGCCCCTTAAGATTCTCTAAAAATCATAACAGTAACTGGAAAGCATAAATACCATCTAGTCAGACTCTATTGATTATGTCTAAGAAGGCGTTTCTCTTCTGAGAGTTGAAGTCCACACTTCTTAAAAGTTATTAAGAAACATTGGTCTAGGATAATTTAAAAAAAACTCGTGAAGAAACAGAAGCAGCCAATTTTTTAGGAATTATATTCCAGCTTAGTAAGAGATGTGCATGCAAAAAATAAAATCTGTAATTAAAATGCTCTCACCAACGGGTTTTAAAATTGTACTAAAATGTATGCAATACTTTAACCATCATATTCATAGAAATTAATGTGGAAGTATAATGGCAAAATGAATATAACATTTCCTTCCATCTTAAATAAATTGCCTAATCCTGACATAAACCCATTTGCTCCAGCATAATCTATTCTAAATATTGGCTTAAAAGAAGACGGCATTATCTGCAAAAAATTCATTTTTAAGCACTTAACTAAATTTATATTATGTGCCTATGTTACGTGCTTCCTTTATCACTAACTTGTATACTCCTTAAGAAGTATACAGTGGATATAAAAAGTCCTCACATCCCTGTTCAGTTTGCCTTTCAATTCCATTGTATGTGTTATATGCTATATTAAAAATGGAAAAAAAAATTCTGAAGTAATTTATCTTGGTCTGATTTTTTTATATCTCAAAAAACTCATTTTCACAGTGGTGTATAGACTTTTTATATCCTCTTGTCAATGCATAGAATTTGACCTAAAATTAGTTCCATTTGACCTCACAATTATAACTTACTTGTTCTAGTGCACAGGTGTCAAACTCTATCATGTCACGTGTTGTATTACAACTTTTTGCCTTTGAGGAGCTGGGGTGGGTGTGGCCTGCACGTGATGCATCCGGCCCACGGGCCGCCAATTTGACACCCCTGTTCTAGTGCTTTCAGCAGGATTCAAATATGGCTAGTGTAATTTAGTCTGCATCCAACTATATTAGTTAATTGACCCACATAGACCCACGTAGATTGCTCAGTTAGGCCATATACTTTGTAGGTAGAGATACAAGCTGTTGGTGAAATTCAGATTCAAAAAATATATCTCAAAGTAGAAAAAGTTGGAAGAGGAAAGCCCAGGATCTCATTCTTTTAAAGAACAGCCTATGAGGATCCCTAACCTAATTCATTGCTAAACTCAAAAATAATTTAAGATTTCAAAAACTTGTTCTAAGCTATTTTTGGTGGGTATGTTTTTGTCTTTTGACAGCTTGTATTAACCAAAATTGACCAAGCACCAAAATCAGTGATGGCAAAAAATGTGCTACAGATTCAAGACTTTGTAGAGAAAAATGCTCACACATGTTTTCCTCAACTTTTTCCTATCAGGTAACCGCTAACAATGTCATGTTGTTTTCTTGGAATAATATGGTTTGCCATTGCCTTGTATTAAAGTGTGAGTTTCAGTTGCTACTTGCTACCAATCTAATCTACAACCTATAATCTTGGCTTCCCACCCCAATATTTACCAAAGCTGACTGTTCAGGACCATGAGATTAGCGGAAGAGTTGTTCCTCAAGCAAAGGCAAGAAGAGCTAGAATAGAAAACAAATGCAAATTTATTTTTATGAGACTGCTAATATAATATTTCTATCTTTGTTCCACAGTTCTTTGAATTATACTGGAATTCATGTATTGAGATGCTTCATAGCTCATGTTACTGGAAATCTTCCATTATCTACTGAATAAAGCATTATATTTGGAAGTATCTTATTTCAAACTTCATGCTAGATGCTGTATAAATATAAATTATTTTGGAATAATAAATACTATGTAAATTCAATAGTTATATACGTACATACTGTAAATACATACATACATACATAAATACATGAACACGCGTGTTGATTAAATGTGAATTTCAAAGATTAAATGTTATGCTTAGAAGTAAGAAAAGAAAGATCAAGTAAACTAAATTATGAGAAATGAAAGATTCTTCAGTCTTTTTAGCTTTGAAAGATGAAAGATATGACAATCAGATCCTGAATGGATAACACACAAAACCTCAAAACCATTTTCTTTCAACTCAGAGTACAAATCTCAGAATAAAAAATTTAAGCTAAAGACAAATTCCAGCAGAAGATTTAAAAATACATTCAATAATAATTTGACAGTGGAATCAAGTACAAGTGAGGTAATAAGCTTCATTTGTTAAATACTATATGTTAAAGCAAAGATTGAATTGCCATCATTGGGATACTTCTAATTTGCAGTAGACTGAGTACGAGGCTACTTGTAATAGTCTATGCAGCCCTTTTCCGTTCTGTAGTTCTATAATTGTGGTATTCTACAAATTATGTAGATATGCAAGGATCGCTTTTGCAAAAACAACCCTATCTATTTAGGCATTCCCTATCTATATAGTCTGGGCATTGGGTAGAACAATAAGAGAAATTAATTTGCTTGTTTCTTTTGTACAGCAAAAGAAAACAGAAATATTTGTATTGAATTATTTCTTAAAATAAATGTATATATTTATTTGGAAATAGAAAACCCAGCACAATTCTACTGTATGCAATGTGGACTTTCTTATACAGTCAAAAGCATTCCTTTTTAAAGTGGTCAGCTTTGTTAATAAGACCACTCAGATCTGACTACCTCAAATGCACAACTTCTCTAATTAGCTTGGTAATTCTATCAGAGGCGTTGTTGTTGTTAGTTGCGAAGATGGACCCATCATGACCACAGGACAACGTTCCTCCAGGCCTTCCTATCCTCTACATCCCCCGGAGTCCATTTAAGCTCGCACCGACTGCTTCAGTGACTCCATCCAGCCACCTCATTCTCTATCATCCCCTTCTTCTTTTGCCCTAAGCTCAGTTCCAGGGTATACAGCTTAATGCATGCTCTGATATGATTTCATGAAATAAAAATAGTTGGAATATGAGGGAGGAGATAAGTATTCCCAAATATGTCAATATTTGAAGATAAAACCATAAAGGGTGTTTACCCCGATAAAGGATAAATAACAAGCTTTGATGCGAGTCTATAGTTTTTATTTTTTTAAGCTTTTGCTACTTTTGCAAAAGACTGAAAATGGCAAAGTAGTGTGGCTGTATTTATATAACACATTAAGCCGAATTTCTTCTGATTTATGTAGGATTATTACATGAACTCAATTTTGATGTGTACAGTATTCCATTATTAAGCCAAACATAGCGTTGTATTTATGAAACCAGCACACTGGATAATGGTATTTTAGGTAGAGAAATCAAAACACAAAACCTGAATTTATCGCTCATGGTTTTAACATTTCAAAGCTACTTTTTTCTTTGTACCTAAACAATCAGGGCTGGAAAGATCCAGACGATCACAAGAAGGCAATCCCGAATGTGCGTTTTCTGTATCTTTTCGCTGCTCTAAGGCGTCTGGGCAGATGCTTCCCAACAGATGTGAAAGCCTCTGGAAAATACCTTCCGATACCGGCCATCCTCAAGGTTGCGCATGCGTAACTCTTGCCCAATGAAGCCGGTGGAAAAGGAACCGAATGCCTGTTACAGTCATTTGCTCAAAGGAGCATGCGCAGCTGAACGTTTGCCTTCCGCATTGAAGCGGGGGGTGGGGAGAGTTGCTAGTCAGAAGCAGCCTTTGATTTTATACCTGGAAGGAGGCAATTTCTGATGCTAACATGGCCGACGAGGAAGAAGACCCACCTGTAAGTGAAACCGAAGCCTAAGGTGTTAGGTAGCACAAAAGATGTGAACCGTGATTCAGGACCAACTGAGATGCTGGTCGGGGGGCAGCTGCTAGCTTGGGAAAAGGAAAGTGGTGCCTCTCGCCTTCCCAAAATTTTCCGGGGATGCTAGAGACAATCGCACCCATCGGTTGGAGAGAATTGAAGTTTTAATCCAGGGTTTATTGGGTGTTATTCGCATTAAAAACTACACCCTGTTCGTTGATGGCATAATGAGCAGGGAAAACCTGTAATAAGATGCTATAAAATAAGTCCAAATGAATTGTTTTGTTCGCTCTGGATTTCGGAGTGTAGGATTCCAATCTAGATTCATTTTATGCAAACAAAACTGGCAATAAGATTCCCTGGGCATTAGGAGATTTACAGGTTGATAAACTTGAATTTGGTTTTACATTTTGTGATGTAATCCTGTAAATACAAGGTAATTCCCAGTAATATAGAATCATAGGGTTGGAAGGGAACTCAGAGGTCTTCTAGTCCAAGCCTCTGCTCAAGGCAGGAATCCCGTAGTATTCCAGTTAAATGGTTGTTAAGGAAGTTTATTGTGGAATTAATGTGGCCAGCAATATACTCCCTGCAGATCCTAACATTCTGCTTTATATTATTATTTTTGTACTTTGCATTAACATCTGTTTAGCATTTCTTTTGTTACTGACCATGAGCTATGCTGGTTATAATTGTTGGAAGTTATAATCCAAAACATCCGACAAGAATCACATTTCATAGTGGTATGATGCTTTGCAAACTGATTTCAAACATACAATCTCCCTCATTCAAGAAGCATTCACAATAAGATTTACTCCTTAGGAACGCCCTTTGGTTTAGTACAGCTGTATATGTTTGATGCTGGACTTTTTTTATTATTCTCATGGATTCATGGCATATAAAATGAGATAGACTTAAACCTTGATTCAGATTAGTTGGTGAAGGGCAAAACCACTATAAGTAAAGTTTGTTTTGCTTATAGATTTTTGCAAAAAATATTTGTAGAATTTTTTTTTACAAAATTATCTTTTCTCTTTCCCCACCACTCAAAGCGTGAGATATTTTGGATGTCTGTGAGAAACTCACAAAATTTAAGGGAACAGAATGGAATACAACCCCCCCCCCCACACACACACACTTTGTTGTTTTTTAGCAACCTTCTTTTATATGTGGTTTTCTATATACATAGTCAGCATATTTAATAGCTGTTAGAAACTACTAATTTTTCTAATTAGTTTTAGAGCAGCTCAAACAGATCAGTACCTTTACATGCTGAAATATATTAGGGTAAACTACATCTGTATTCAAAGTGGAACAAATGATTTGGAATACATATTGGCAGTTATGTTGCATCTTTTGTTATTGGCATTTTATTGAATCATATGCATCTTATCTTGGAGTTCCATAGCAAGATGCAGCTTAAGGAGTGGTCAATATGTGCAATACAAGTACCAACATGTACTAAGAATCACCTTTTCTCCTTTCATTCCAAATTACTCACTGTCAAGAATTATGAATATATAGAGTTGTCCCTATCCATTTTCTCATAGTATTCTATTTTTGCTCAAAGTTCTTTTTCTTACTTATCATATTTTTCTCTGAAATGAGTTACTCCAATCTGGTTGTCATTTAGATTTTCCTTTTAGGTTTTTAATATTTTTAATGTACTGTGGACAGAACTGTATAGTATTCATATATTTTTATAAAGGCATTATTGTACTGTTGATAAGTTTGTTAAATTCTTCAAATGATATGTAGCATGGAATATGCCTTTTTCAGTTGCCATACTTGATGTTTTATGAACTTTGCCTGTAGCATCCCAAGGTTCTAGCTGAGATCTTATCAGTGTGGTTTTTTATGTCTGAAAGCATAATTTCAACTTTGTTTACAGTAAACTTATTTTCATATTGTACAGTTTATTCCTCTAACTTCAAGAGATCTTTTTAGAACTCTTTGCTGTCTCTCTTTTAGCCATCATAATAATTTTAGACCCCTTGTTTCTTAGCTTAATCTTGGGGCATACCTCTTTTTTCACCCACATTTTGGATTTATTATCTATAGTTTGAAGAAGATACTGAAGACGCTGGAGGAGGGCCAGATGGTGGACAGGGAAAAAGGAAGCGGTTGTTCTCCAAAGAATGTAAGCTTACAAGTAAGAATAGATTATTTGCATGCTGAAGATACCAAAGAACTGCCGTCTATATAGTATAAGAAATATAAATATATTAGTTTTAATGACCTAATTTTTTATAAGGCAGCTTTCTCTGTTTTCATAGGTAGTGAGGAAACGTAACCCTTTTATAGTCTCCACTTTTGAAGAACTTCTTTATGCGGTACTTTTTGAATGCCAGTATTACTGTGAATTATTGAATTATTTTTGTCTAGCATCTTTATCCTATCAATCTACATTAGTAAGTAAAAAGAAATCGAGATGGTTAAGTTATACTTAACATCATTTCCTTCTGAGGTTGGTAAAATGAAGACCCAGATTCTTGGGAGCAATATGCTGACTCTGTAAACCACTTAGAGAGGGCTGTAAAGCACTACGAAGCGGTATATACCGTAAGTCTAAGTGCTATTGCTATTTACATTTGCTCGTGTCATTTGATACAATTTGTAGCATAGAAAATGAAATATCCATTGAATGTTTCACATTTTATGAATCATGCAAAATGTCTTTCATTGCCAGTTGGTCTTGCAGTGAGTTAGTGATGAACAACTGTGCATCAACTACTAATAAAATATTTAATTTTTACTACAGTGCAGTGTATTTGTATTCTGGGCTAATACTTAGAACTGCTAATGGCAGTTAATACTTAGAACTGCTAATGGCAGTTCTAAGGGCACAGTTTGCTTTTCAGCCTACTGTTTTAACAGTAAGGCCAAATCCCCTCTAAGTAGTTTCATTGTAAAATATCATTTCTATGAAAACTTAAGTGTTGTACTAAAGCTTATATAATGTAAGAGATGCAAGTTTCCTGAACCATAAATTGGGAGTTTAAAACTTGTTGACTACTTTATTCATTTGGGTTACAAAAGTGGCAGGGGATTTTCTCAGAATATTCCTCCTTCAACATGTTCTATTAAAATGATCTTTTAAAAACTGATACTAAAGTTACAGTAAGATTGTGTTATTGTTTTCCCTTACAAGTTTGAACTACACTTTCCCCAGTAGATTTATTTAAAAAATATTATTAAAATTTGCTTGGAGAATTTAGAAGACTATGAATAATTATGTAGATCATAAGTCTTTCAGGCTGCTCCATTCGGTGCCCTCCTGCAGATGATTTTTGCTTTCTAATTTCCAGTGAGATGTATGATGTATGGATTTGGCGATGATCAGAATCCTTACACAGAGTCTGTGGATATTCTTGAAGATCTAGTCATAGAATTCATCACAGAAATGGTAGGTTCTTATAATAAGTTATTACTTACTAGACATTTGATACAACAGATGCTATATTTTAGCTTTTGTTTCCTTGCAATTCTGTTTTATGGAAAACCAAGAAGAGTTCAGAGACGTGTATAAAAGCTGTTATGACACAACCATTTAAACTTCCAATAACAATTTGTTTTACAATTTTTCACACACACCCTTTATTAGCAACAAACATATCTAACACTACTCCTTCCTATTTTTACCATAACAATCCTGTGAGGTGGGTTGGGCTGAGACTGACTGGCCCAAAGTACTCCAGCCAGATTTCATGCCTAAGGCGGAACTAGAACTCGGTATCCTGTTTTCTGGGCTTAATCAGTGCACCAAACTGGTTTTCAGACTATTAATGAACCAAATAGCATAGTGATTGAAGTGTTGGAGTAGAAGCAGAAATATCCAGATTTGAGTGTCCTCTCAGCCACAAAGTCAGTGGATAATCAATTTCTAGTTTCTTTTTCATAAGCATGTATTTAGTCTAAATACTGAGCACAACTCAGTAACATCACAGAAAATGTCTTTAATTGGATTTAATTGAAATGGATTTTCTTTTTGCCCAATAGACCCATAAAGCAATGTCGATTGGACGACAAGGTCGAGTACAGGTTGAAGATATTGTCTTCTTGATTCGTAAAGACCCACGAAAATTTGCTCGTGTGAAGGACTTGTTAACAATGAATGAAGAACTAAAACGGGCTCGAAAAGCATTTGATGAAGCAAACTATGGCTCTTGAGGCCTTTGTTGAGCTCATCTCATTTTTTGATTCACCCTTTGAGTCATCTCATTTTTTGAGTCTTTCTATAAAAAGTTCTAATTCAGAACACTGCTGCACATTGAAATAGATTTAATTGTGGACTGTTTTAAGAGATTCTTTGTATTGTACTGCTTGTCTTTAAAACAAAATGCTAAACTATTTGTGGACATTATTCCCTATTATATCTTGAATTTTTTTAGACTGCAACCATTTGAGTGTCATTCTAGGTTTACATTCTTATTTAGCTCACAATTTTTTCAAGTGTTATTAAAAATTTCTAAAGGCCCTATAGCTATTATCTTTTACCTCTGTCCCATCAAACTTAGTTTTAAAAAAAGATGCTTATAAATCTCTACTTTTAAATCAGGGGTGTCAAACTGGCAGCCCGCGGGCCGGATGCATCATGCGCAAGCCACACCCACCCCAGCTCCACAAAGGCAAAAAAGATCACGTCATTTTGACACCCGTGCTTTAAATGGATCTTTTTCTCCATGTTTCATTTACAGAAAGATAACCCCTTTCACAGATGAGTACAAATATTAACAAGCAGGGTTTAGTTTGAATGAGCTAATCTGTCAGGAAGAAATGGAACAAATGGTACTAAATCACTAGCTCAGAAATAATTATTTAATCCACCAAAAACATTAACCATAATTTCAAAATAATGAGGTTCCTTCTACAATGGTAATTGCAGAAATATTTTGGCTGCTGTGCATTTATCAGTTACTTTGCATTAAAATGAAACTATATAAATTTGTGCGGTATGTCAGTGATAGTTGCTGGACCATCAAAGCCGAGTCATCTATATGGATAGCAACTTATAAGAAAATGCAAGAAATAAGGCAGGTTAAATATCTCTGAAAGAGTGAAGAGTGCAGTAACAATGGTGGCCAGACAGTAAATTCCAGCAGTCTTTCCAGAAAAAGGTGATTATGTGTACCCAGTTGCATTCTGGACAGCTGGTCCTTGTGAGTAGACTTCAGAAACTGAGATTTTTGTGATAAGCTTGTGAGTTAAGCAGCTGGGAGTTGGCTACGTCCATAGCTATAATGCAGTTCATATGGACAAAAGGTTTGCACAAGCCTAATTCTTTAAATGCTTGTGAATACAATTTACAGCTAAAGAGATTTTGCGAGTGATAGGAAAAGAATTCCACTTCTTGCGTAAACAATTTTTCTGGATTAAAATGAAAAGATCAAAAGATTTAAAACTTTTGGCAAAAAGCTTAACAAAGAGTGGTTATAAGAAAATTTGAAACAAAGGTTTTAAACTTTTAGAAGATTTTTCAATGAAAGTGCTTTTGGAAAAAATTGGAATTAAAATAGACAAATGAACCAGACCTTTGTGGGAATTTTTTTTCTACCAAAAAATGCAGATAATCGGTGAATTTTATAAAATAAAATTTAAAAAATGAGCCAGACTGATGCTGACTTTAACTATGGAGTGCCATCTAAGATTAAAGTATTAAGGGCATCAGAAGACAAAACAAACAATGGGGAGGGGGAAGACTTGCTTTTTACTCTTTCCCTTGCAATTGAAACTTTTACTTTGGATTACAATATCACAATGGCAACCACTAGAAAATCAGCAAAAGTAGCAGAGTGGAATAGAGACTCACTAGAGCAACTTGTAGAGAGGAATTACATCAAATTTATCAGAAAATGTTTTGAGAAATCAAGCAGAAAATTAGCTGAATCACTTGATACTAAATTGATAAAAATGTATTCGTGCTCTTTGTTACCAATTGAGGTTACATTCTGCATGTATGTAAGAGAATAAGAATGAGATACGAAAAAAATTAGTTATTAACGAATTGCAGGTATTTATTCACTTTATAAGGCACTTCAATAGTCCAAGTAACTCTAGGCAAATAATAAAGCATAGTAAAACAAATAGAAGACAGTAAAAAACAAACCCTGTTTCACTGTATTCTATGTGTTGTCATAGAAAAGATAAACGTCATACATAACTAAAAAAATGCAAGCTTTCCCCCTTCTTCAAAAAGTAAGGGTTTTTTCTTTCTTTCTGAGATAAAACATCTGGGACACCTATAAGTTGCCCTGTCTTAAGACTGGCCATCAAAGCTTATCACTTTAAAGAATACTAAGTTTAATTCATAGCCATATTCTTATTGGTATTTAAAAATGGATAGTTCCTGCAACCATCTAATATTGCAAAGTGACCTTTTGGTTCCAGGTATTTGCTGTAAGCTCTGAAGGCATTCCACTTTAGCTCTTTGGTACTTTTCTTCTCCACTGTCCTCACTGTCCATTCACCTCAAAAAATTATTTGAGGGAATTGTTATTCAACTATTCTTAGCAGCATTTGTTTGGCAGTGCTCCAACTTAAGTTTCATATGATCTGTAGCAACACTCCTATAAATATAAGAGTAAAACGTTGCTATAAAAATAAGTAATTGGATGATTCAAATCAATCCACCAACAATTACAACTCGCTTTTCAACAACCTCAAGGAAACCTCAAAACGTAAGAACAGTTGCCTGCATTTGCCAAATGGAATAGAAATAACATTTGAACCAAACATCACTTGATTATTTAACAGAAAGTAGCCTTAGAGACCTATAACTTTAAAAATATCATCGATGTCATCTTTCTGTTCAGTGGCTTCTTTCTGTATATGGGTAGGATGACTCCCCAACACTGAAGGGCCAGAAATGCCATCATGGATACTTTCCTCAAAAATCTTTGTACCACTGGAGTCCAAAGTCTGAAACAGAAAGCACTGACTGAGGAAAGGAGATCCAGTTCCCTTGAAGAGAGGACCCCCTCTATGTACAGAAGTAGCCTGTGAAATACAGCTCTGCTTCCTTGACAGTCTACTATTTCTCTGGGGACTTCCTCTAAGAAGTTGCATGGGTCTCTCCCTGCAACTTTGGAGTGTAAGGAATTTACAGATAGTGGCCTTAACACACCTAAGTTTCCGCTGCAATCTGTAAAAGAAAAAAGATTAGCAATTAAAGCAGCAAAGAGCAATTGTTTGATGTAACAGTCTGTAAAACCAACATTTTATTTTGCGTAATCCAGTTCTTTCACATGTCAAAGTTCTAGTGAGCTTGGAAGAGTTTAATCGACTAATCAAAATCTGAAACAGGTTACAGAAGAAAGCTTAACACTATGGATGCAGAGGCATGCTCCAACACCATTCGTGCGGTTTAATTTTATTAATATGAACACTGAAGAAGTTTCATCATTTCTATATTACAAATATGGAAATCAAATACTTTTACCATCTATCTGGGGACCGAAGAACCTATAGTTTTCTAGATATAGGTTTTCAAACTTTCCAGGCCTCTGAATTATATGGGAAAAGGCATGGACCCAAAAACACTTGGTGAAATGTGTCTGAGACAAGCAGACTGGTGGGTGACAGCTACAGGCAGACACCGCTGGTAGGCATCACAGATTATGCCTAGGTGGATGGGTGCTATGGAGCATGGGAGGACGGATGCTGCAGGCAAGCACTATGAAGTATAGGCAAGTGGGTGAGGTGGGCAAGCACTGTATCAGTACAGATAATAAGACCCCCATACTGCTCAGGGGCTCCCACCCCCCAAAAAAAGGCAGGAGCAACTTGCAACCTCTGCCAGCTTTCCCACTACTTCGCTTGTAGGAAGATGGCAGGGAAGATTGCAAATGTCAACACGTGACCACAGGACACCGCAGTCCCTGTAATTGAGAGCTATTTGCCGTGCGCCCGAATCCCAATCATGTGACCATGGGAATGCTGCAATAGCCACAACTTTGAGGATTGGTCCTAAGTTCCTTTCATTGAATACCACCGTAACTTTGAACAAGTGGTTGCTAAGGAAGGACCACCTATATTTCAGGATTACACAAAGCCTGTTTAGAAGGTATGGAAAGACGAGGACTAACGATCTACACACCTGCAACCTTGGGCTTCCACATGCTGCAGCCTCTTGCTTTTTAAAAGCTTCATTCCTAAGAAGAAAGCCCCCGATCTAAATTTATTGTTTTTACACCAGATAACTGTTGTTTTCAGTGTTTGAGACAGTTCTTCAAATGAGTGCACTGCTTTAAACTTGGACACAAAAGAGTGAAGATGCCGAGATCTCAGGGCTTTAGAAGAAATAGATGTGATTTTCTTTGACTCAGGAAGCACATTACTAAATTTAGAATTCTGAAATAAAATAGTGAAAAATTAATACTGGAAAACATTTAATTAAAAAGCTAAGAGTAAACTTTAACACACAGCATCCCTGGCTAAAAAGTACAAAGAAGTTGAAAAATTAAATAGATGATAGTTTTAACTACTTTAAAAGTTTGTATTAAGGCAAATGTTAACCATGAACAAATATCCCTTTGGAGTCTTCAAAATTTGCTTTTTGAATGGCCTCCTAAAATGCATATATCAAAGTAGTTTCTAG
>JANHJO010007584.1:68487-79611 GCA_032468235.1 Pseudoxyrhopus heterurus | reverse complement strand
AGATGAGCACCGCCCCCTAGAGTCGGGAACGACTAGCACAGATGTGCGAGGGGAACCTTTACCTTTACCTTATTCCATCTGTATTAACAGCAATATCAATTTACAGTTTTCATGGAAAGTTCCAATATCTTATATTTTTTTGCCTGCTTATGTAGCATCAGCCTTTTATTCCTTTCATAATGGACAGAAGCATTGTCCTGTGCACTGGTGCTAAAGATTGTGGACAGGAAGGTGTATTGTGAGTATTATAAAGAAACACCATGTAGATAGTTTACAATACTGTAAATGAAGATGAAAATCAGCAGAGAAGAAATCTGAAGTGCTGGAAAGAGGCTGTTGATGAACAAGATATATAGCTACACTTGTAGTTACCAACTCCGAGCATGTATCTGTTTTAGCTGTGGTATTTGCATTTTTTTAACTTTTCATATCATTATTCTTATGAAACTCTTTATTAACACTTTATTTCTTAACTATAAGAGATAAAACGAGAGATGCTACTGGATTTTTTGGAGCAAAATATTTAAAATAAATACAGTGCTTTTACTTTATATTTATTTTTCTCGGGGAGGCAAACTGCAGGCCTCAATCACATACCAAGGAGTCATTTCTTTCTTGCTCTGATGATTGTATTTAGGGAGGAAGGGGTACAAGATAGTCAGCAGACACACAATGGGAAATACACATAGAAAGGAATGTGCTAGTGCTGGCTGTTTGCCTAGTGCACTCCTGCTTAGGAAGCAAAAAAAAAAAAAAAAGCCCTCAGTGTGAAATTGATTAGGATCTTGTCATTGTTAGGTAACAGCTGCAAGTCAGCTGGCAGGTTCTAATCAACTAATTAAGGTCCCAGAGCTGAGCTCGTTAATTTCCCTTGTGCACTTTTTAGGGATGTGCTATGCCAGGGCTGTCAAACTTGTGGCCCACGGGCCAGATGCGTCATGCGCTGGCCACGCCCACCCCCAGTTTAGCGAAGGGGGGAAGGTCGCGACAAGTCACATGACGACACCGTGATAATGTGAGTTTGACACCCCTGTGCTATGCGGAGAAGAAAAATACCTCAGGAATAGATGACTTATTTAGGCAATCTCTGCACTGCGAGGAGAAAAAAAATAGGTCAGGATAATAAGTGCTAACTGACTGTACTGGCAAATGTGACTGAGAGACATTGTAAAGGTCATAAATAGAGGCATTGGTCACAAAGTTACTTTTTCATCACTGTTATAACTGTGAATTGTCACTGTCCAAGGTAGTCACTAAATGAAAACTATCTGTACTAAAATGCATATAAAAGTTCAGTTTCTAAACATATACCTTGAACATAAACAACATTGACTACCAATATTACTATTAACAATATAATGTACATTGTATATTGTGATAATATTTTAATAATAATGTTGCTAATGTAACTATCATTAGTTTCTGCTTCTCCTGATCTATTTCTTTATTGATATTTTATTTTTTATGAACGTGGACTTGCAAATATTGAGTTTTGTCTATATTAAGTTAAGCTTCTTCAACTTTTCAGATATCAGTTTAAACTTTCTTAATATTAATTTGGAGTTCCCCAACTTGGTGCCCTCCAGATATGTAAAGCCCATAATTGCTTGATAGTCAAATATTTAAAAAGGTGCTATATATTCTGTTGTTTGTTTGTAAGATATGTGGCTATGCAATTTAATAAATAAATAAATCCATCCATCCATCCATCTTAGGCACAATCTTTTTATAGCCCTTTACCTCCCATAAAGCTTGTCATATCTACTGATTATTGTGCTGATCTTTTTTTTTAAACAGGTAATGAATTTTTCAGATAACTGGATAATCCGAGATGTCCCTGCCAGCCAATATCATTTGAGCCTAACAAAATTGGATCCAGGAAGTTTATATGAAGTGGAAATGGCTGCTTATAATTGTGCTGGAGAGGGCCAGACAGCCATGGTGACCTTCAGAACTGGTAAAGAATAACTATCTTTTAGAATGCAATTGTTATAAAGTGATTGATTTGTCCTGATACTAAAGAGATCTTCTCCAGGCTGATGTTCTCTTGATGTGATGGACTCAGCAATCATGTTAGTTGGAACTCCATATTGAAAAAAGCTGTTGTTAAATTGCTTTTAGCATTTAGTTATCTATGCTTTCTTTCTATAAATATTTGTGCCTTTTGATAGGTATTTAATGATGTGTTTTAGAGTATACATATTATGACACCAAAGTCTGATTGGTTAGAAACCCTGATATGGTCTTATTTCTTTTAATGTCATGTCCATTTTATATGCAAAGTCTTTCTCTAGAAACAAATTCATCCACGCAATCATATTCTTAAGGAAACTTAACCTGCAAAAGTTAACTGAAACTTTTAACTTCTTATAGTGAAAATATTATCTCACAAAAAAAGCATTCAGCTTGCCATATTCATGTTAGCTAAAGCAATGTAATTCCTTGGAATGCAAATTCCCAGAGTGGTGAAGTTTATGTAACATCAGTAGCCACTTAATATAATTCTCCTTGGTTAATTATTTTTGTCTTGCTTAGGACGACGACCAAAACCAGATATTGTTGCCAGTAAAGAACAGCAGTTCCCGAAGGATGATCCAGGCATTGGCACTCGAAGCAGCAACCAGTCAGATAATAATCGCCTGTCCCGTGAGTCATCTCAGAATTGTAGTAACAATATTTTTGGGATCTAGAAGCCAGTTTATTTGAAGAAAAGAATTGGAAAAGACCAGACAGCAATATTGAAGAAAAGTCAGAAACAAGACTATACAAATAACAAAAGAGAGAGTATTTATTCTCTCACTTTTCTCCAGTCCTTATTAGGTCATCTCTCTCTCCAGAAACAAGTGTTTTTTTGGCATGAAGTATTTCACATATTATTAGGGAACAACATTTTTATATTTTAAAAAATGTTTTTAACTAAAAGGATAATGAAATAAAATAAACAACTGGGATTTCTAGCTGTTCTGTGACATACCAGATCTGTTTACATAGGCTGGTTGAGCATTTGATGAATCCAGGGCAGATATTGGCTATAAGTGGAAACAATTCTTAACCAGTTGTTTCTGGCTTTTTGGGGGGCTAAAAACCCAGGGGTTGAGCGTGCATGCGCGCATGCACCCTTGCGCATGCGTGCACGGCCCCCCGGCAGCCCCCAGCCCCCAGCGCATGCACGCACAATCTCCGGGTTTGCCATCACTGGGCTAGATCCTTCTGATAGGCCAGGAAAGATTCCAGATCACTACTCTTCTCTGCTTAGGATTTAGGACTTAAATTTTTTTAACAACTGGTTTTCATGAACTTTACCGAACTAATAAAGGAGAATATTTGCAGCTCAGGGTTGAAATAAGGAGTACTTTGGTACTCTCTGAGCTTGTTTGTTTTCTTGCAGGCGTTTCATTACCCAAACTAGGTAACAACATAGGTGCATTAATGATTTGGGTAATGAAAGAAAACAACAAAGCTCAGAGAGCAGCAAGCTCCCCTCACCAAACTGGCTAAATTCCTTTCTCTATTCACTTATCGGAGGAGAACCCACTTCTTTGTATTGGTGGTGATAGAAAGAAACAATGATTTTTTTTAAAAGTAAAATAAAACAATCACTTGGTGAAACAGTTGTAGGATTTTCTGATTTTTATGAGGAAATTATTATTTTTCCATTCACAAATGCTGAATTTGACATTTTATACACTAGAAGCAAACTATAGTGGTTTCAGCTTTACTCTTCCAATCTGAAGCTGAGATTAATTTCATACCTGTTATATAACTTCCTTATTCTTTACAGCTCCTGAGGCTCCAGATCGTCCCACGATCTCAGTAGCATCTGAGACATCTGCCTATGTGACTTGGATCCCACGTGGGAATGGTGGGTTTCCTATTCAGGCATTCAGAGTGGAGTATAAGAAACTGAAGAAACTTGGAGACTGGATGTTAGCCAGGAGTGACATTCCCCCTTCTCGTCTCTCTGTGGAAATTAAAGACTTGGAAAAAGGTAGATTTACCCTTCCAAATGTGCCTATCTTTTTGTACAGGTAATCCTCGACTTACAATTCATTTAGAGACTGTTCAAAGTTAAAACATCACTGAAAAAAATGACTTATGACCATTTTTCACACTTACATCCTTTACAGTATCCCTAAGGTCACATGATCAGAATTTGGATGCTGGGCAACTGGTTCATATTTATGACTGTTGCAGTACCCCAGGGTCATGTGATCTCCTTTTGCGACCTTCTGACAAGCAAAATCAATGGAGAAGCCAGATTCACTTAACAACCATGTTATCGACTTAACAACTGTAGTGGTTCACTTAATAAGTGTGGCACAAAAGGATGTAAAATGGGGCAAAATTGACTTAACAACTGTCTCACTTAGCAACATAAATTTTGGGCTCCATTATGGTCATAAGTCAAGGACTACCTGTACTTTCTATAGTGGCCTATAATATGCTTGTAACTAAACATTTTATTATCCATACCAAGGAGAAAGAAAATCCTTAACTTACGACCACAATTGAGTCCAAATTTTCTGTTGCTAAGCAAGAAAGTTCTGCCCCTTTTTATGACCTTTCTTGCCACATTTGTTAAGTGAGTCACTTTGTTAAGTGTTGACTACTTGTCATAAATACATGCTATAAGAGCAGCGATGGCGAAGTGGTTAGAATGCAGTACTGCAGGCTACTTCTGCTGATCAACGGCTGCCAGCAGTTTGGCAGTTCGGGTGTCACCGTCTCAAGGTTGACTCAGCCTTCCATCCTTCCGAAGTCGGTAAAATGAGGACCCAGATTGTTGGGAGGCAATATGCTGCCTCTATAAACTGCTTAGAGAGGGCTGTATAGCACTGTGAAACGGTGTATGAGTCTAAGTGCTATTGCTATTGCTACTTACCAAGAATTTTGATCTCGTGACCATGGGGATGCTGCAATGGCATAAGTGTGGAAAAGGTCATAAGTCACTTTTTTTCAGGACCTCTGTAACTTCGAACCGTCACTAAACAAATAGTTGCATGTCAAAGATATTTCTGCAATAGTTTTATTTTGCCTGAAGGAAAAAAATGAAAATAGTTTTTTTTTTTGCTATGTTGTTTACGTCAGTGGATTAAGGAAATGCCAATAGAATATAATGCCCAGTTTTTAAGAAGAAATTAACAAAACTATTAACAATGGTCAGCTATCTAACCAATTTTTCTCAATTGCTTTTCATCCAATCCTTTAGGCACATCTTACAAATTCCGGGTGCGAGCATTGAACATACTGGGGGAGAGTGAACCTAGTGCTGCATCTAAACCATATGTGGTATCAGGTTACAGCAATCGTGCATATGAGCGTCCTGTTGCAGGTCCATATATCACTTTCACTGATGCCATTAATGAGACAACCATCATGCTAAAGTGGATGGTAAGCATGAGACAGAAAACGTATATCTGGCATGCAAAGATGGCACTATTTTTTAAAAAATTGCAGTAGACTTTATCTAATTAAAATTGTACAATGTTTCTCAGAAGACAGTTCCTTATTTTTATTGCTAATGCAAATCATGCATTAAATAATGCAAATTTACCACCTTAAATTTCTCTATTGCTGTATATAACATGGGAATGTTTAGTGCTTTTAGACATGTGGGAGCTTGATTAGTTTTCATGCTAATTGGCATGAAAAAAAATAAATTTAAGCAAACTGAATATGAAAATAAGTTAGGTCTGAATATATAAAGACAAATAATCTTCTGTACTAATAACGATCCTTCAGCCTTTCACACCTATTAATTGATTGTCTTTTATCAGAACTTTGTGCAGGTTAGTTGGTAAGTCAATAAGTGTGAAATTTGCACTTACATATGGAGGTAGTCTTACCTCAAGGTTTGGCATATGGGTGCCAATTAGATCCACGACAAAACCTCCACTTTCTTTCTAGATCCATCTTGACAGCTATTCTGCATCAACCATTTAATCAGCAAGTTCTAGAAAAGCAAGAAAATATTTCCTCTTCTTTTCTCTGAACCAACAGTTTCCTTATAGTTATTCTATTACAAGAGTGGTTTTGAGAACTACCTCTGGGTTTGGTTTTGTTTATTTCATTTTCCATTTTGCTGTTGTTGTTTTTGCAGTATATCCCAGCCAGCAATAACAATACACCAATTCATGGATTTTACATATATTATCTACCAACTGATAGAGATAATGATAGTGATTATAAGAAAGATGTGGTGGAAGGTAAGGAATGATTACTGGATTAGATTTCATTGAGTACTTCTACAACAGGGGTGTCAAATTTACATCGTCACGGCGGCATCACGTGACATATCGGGACTTTTTCCCCCTTCGCTAAACCGGGCATGGGCGTGGCCAGTGCGTGACACACCTGGCCCACGGGCTGGGAGTTTCACAGCCCTATTTTACCTTTATTTACCCATTTGCCAAGGAGCACAGCTGTTTATATAATAAAATACAAAGTAGTATAAACTAAGGCAGTTGATATTAAAAAAAACAGTTTTCATATTAGTGTTAAAGACAATACAGTATATGACCATTTGTAGATGTGAAACAATATGTGGTAGATATGGTGGAAGCAAGGATATTTACAGGGATAGAAAGTATACAGAGGCGTAGTGAATAACATTGATGTAAATTACTGTTATTTAGTTTCTTTTCTTATCTTGAGCTTTATTTCTTTGTCTTAGATTTAGGAATTATTTATTACTCCTGTCTTGCAATCTGAGTGAAATTGCTCAGCCTGAAAGGGAATAATGGGCTGAGTATATATTTTCAAACAAGTGAGAAGAAAGGTTCATTGTTTTCACGGATTACTGTAGAGTACAATGTTCATATTAGCCTTGATATTATAAATATCCATTTACTGTATAGATTTAGGATGGAATGAGGAGGAGGCAAGAAAGTAACCATTGTGTATTGTTTTTGTTCAGGTGATCGATACTGGCATTCTATCAGCCACCTACAGCCAGAGACTTCATATGACATTAAAATGCAGTGTTTCAATGAAGGTGGAGAGAGTGAATTTAGTAATGTGATGATGTGTGAAACTAAAGGTAATTAGTGCTAAAGCATCTTCAGAGAATCTGTAATCATTGATTAATCTGCAGTAATTTTTGAATAGAAAAGTCTCAAAACACACTGTGTTGCTGAGCAAACAGTATAAAACCCAAAGTCTCAAAATACACGGAGTTGCTGAGCAAACAATATAAAACCAACAAAGACAAAAGTTCAGTTACAGACGCGTTATGTGCACAATTTGAGGATCAGGAATAAGTCCCTACTGGTATTGGATGACAGAAAAATGTACAAGCAAGGCAGAAAATATCTAAATATTTCAGTCCAGTTCATGGAAAAAATGGCAGTATAAAACCCAGAAATGTAAATAAAATATTTACATATTAAAGATCAAAAAGATGGGTTGACAGAATAGACCATGTTTCAGTAACTTGAAACAAATAACATAAATATGATTTTTCCCTCTGGTGGCCTCTCAGGGGCCTCATTGAATAAATATGGTTTGTAAGATGTGTGGCCTTCCTAATCTGTCTGAAGCTAGTTATCAGCAGCCATAGTATTGGCCATGCTGGGTAGAACTTTTGGGCATAGATTTCACCGATCTGTGGCAGGACACAGATTCCTATTTCTTCAGTAAACAGACTTACAGTTTAATATCATTGAAGTAGAAGATAACTACTAAGCGATGAGCACTACATATTAGCAGATCGGCCTACAGAATGAGAAGCTTGAATCTGTGATGCAGATGTAAACTCTTAGACAATAATTTATTAAGTCTGAGATACAATTTCTTGTTGTTGATCCTAGTAATGAATAGCAGAAATGGTTAAAATAGCAGAGTACCGACCTCTTTGAGCATTGTGATCTGAATAAAAACAAGGAAGTACAGTATTCATGACCTGGGCATACAATGAAAGGGAGCATCAACAAGGATAACTAGAAGTTTGGTGTCAGAGTGAGAAAAGGGGACAGGAATTTCCAGAGATACCAGTGCAATTCTTCTTGATTTACTGTGTTATTAATATATATAGTGGCTTTAGCTTAGCAAACTATACATATATAGTGTTCCGTAAAATTTCAAATGGAACTCTATACAATTTCTTATCTGTTTCTCTCCCTCCCTTCCTACTTCCCTCAGGGAGTTTTTTCCTGTGCTATCACTGCAAGATTTGTTTCTGTTTTAGGGAGGAAAGAAAAAATAACTGATTTCTGGGCTTTTGAGATTCCAGTATGAATTCAAGCTGTCTTTGCTGACCTCTCGTCTTTCCTTTGAAACTTGCAGTCCCTTCCACCAGCTAGTTCTCTCAAGATAATACTAGGAATACCCAATAACCTCCCCATTATTTAAGACTTTATTTTGTATGCTTAAGACAGATGTTTTGATTAGGTACAAAGCTTCTTGGTATTTGCATATCACTGAACCTGATTTTAGTCCACAGGGAAAAAATCTTTAACTTTGAGACCATGGTATCATCCAGAACCCATTAGGGTAACTCATCCTTTTTCACTTGGAAAGAATTACAAATGATAATAATATAGCCTTATGGGAAGTTGACTATATCTTCCATCGTTCCAATCATCAGCATTCGTGCTAGGAGGAAATGGACAATTTTGTCATTAAAATATAAAGCAATAAATTATATGAATAGAAAAAAAAAATGGATGAGAAAAGTTTGAGCAGAAAGAAATTGAAGAATGGAGAAGGCTTTACGTAACATGAGACTCTAACAGTGCTTTTTTTTCCTCCCGGAAGCTCGAAAATCAGCAGGATTTCCTGGTCGTCTTCCACCATCTACAGTATCTACAATACAGCACCCACCACTCAATAGTGGCCATACTGTCTTAGGGGCAGGAGCCATGGTGGCCCGATCCAGTGACCTGTCATATTTGATTGTAGGTGTGGTGTTGTGCTCCATCGTCCTCATTATTGTGGTTTTTATTCCATTTTGCCTTTGGAGAGCTTGGTCTAAGCAAAGTAAGTACCTCCAAGAGCCAAACTGTGTAAGTTTTTCCACAGAGATATTTTTTTTCTGCATATACAGAATGTACATGTTTGATTTGAAATTTATGGTCCCTATAAATTTTTGCCATTTTGGGCCAAAAACGGCCTGAAAAAGCCCCAAAAATGGCCTGAAAACAGCCCGAAAAACAGCCCATTTTTTGGGCTGTTTTCAGGCCATTTTTTGCCCAAAAATGGCCAGAAAAAAAGGCAGGGGCATGGCCAGCTGGTGGTCCGATTTGCTGGTTCTCTGAACAGCACAGAATTGGAACAAGGGGTTCGCCCAAACCGGACCGAACCGGTAGAATCCCACCCGTTACTCATCCATATAAATTGGATATGGTGGATTTCCTCCAGATTCCCTCTCTTAAATGTCTTCTGGTGGCACCTAGGAAATCAAGCCTTTTCCATAGATCGGCTTCTGGGTAGAACAGCTCTCCCCAGTGAGGTCCTCCTTGCCTTTTGGGTGGCCACAAAGGCTGGCTTTTCCCTCAGGTGCTCAGTTAGGAGGGAAAGTGAACACAGCATTTGTGGTTCAGTGATAGCAATCCCCGATTGATTGAGAGGGTTTTAATTTTTTGCATTTTGTTACCTATTTATTGTTATCCACTCTGAGTTATTTTAGGGGTAGCCATAGAAATCTTTAAATAAATTTAAAGAAAAGAAGAGTACTGATTAAATACCTTTGTACAATTGGCCAACTGGAAAGAAGAATTAATTTCTCCCTAGAATTTGGTTGGTGCTGTTAATCCGACTTGGTGGCTTGCACAATTTTGTTTGACTGAAATGTATATATACATTGTTCAGATGAACTTAGGGAATATACATGGGAATTAGGGATTTCTCACTCTATTCCCACCTCTATGTGTGACTCACTAGGGACATCTTGCAAGGTTGGTTATTTTAACACAACAGCCACACTGCTTCACTAAAGAGCTTGCTTTCCCCTATGTAATATTTACAAGACCAGACTCAGTAGCAGGAAGAAATTTGAAATGATGTAAAATACTATAGTTTAATCTATCATTCCATAGAAGATGAGAACATTTCTGCAATTTGTTAGTTCAAACTTTTCAGCAGGGTTTTTAGTTTCCTGACATTCTGTGGAATCCACTAGCCACTTCCATCTGCCTAGAATTTCTGGTACTATCCTACAATCAAAAAAAAATAACTATGTTCGAAGGGCCACGAGGCTGATGGTGATGATATGGAGGAGGTGCTGGAGGGTGACTGAGTTGGGAGCTGCAGCAGGTGGACTGGCGGCAGTGGAGGGACGTCAGGCAGCGACAATGGAGGGAGGCCCATTGGTGATAGCAGCAGTGGAGAGGAGCCCAGCGGTGGCAGTGGTTCAAAGCCCAGCAGTGGCAGTAGTGGAAGGAAACCCAGCAGCGGCAGTGGTGGGAGGAAGTACAGCAGCGGTGGTGGTGGGAGGGAGCCCAACAGCGATGGGGACATTGTTGGCCGGTGGCAGCAAAGGGCTGCAGAGCAGTGGCTGCGGTGGCAGAAGACCCCGTGGCGATGGGGATGGTGTGTTGTCCAGCAGGCAGGCTGGGTGGTTGTAGGATGGCAGCAGCAGTGGTGGTGACCTGTGAAGTGGCAGCAGCTCCCAGGATGAGTCAGAATTTGTATGTGCCGCCGTAGGGACCACATGGTTTCCAAGTATGGTGGCTGCCATATTGTCTACATGGTCCTTGAGCACGGGGTGGCCATTTTGACCACCACGTGGTCTCTTTCTTTGTGTATGGCCATTCTTGGGAGTTATCCTCACCAGAAATGGAGGCAGGGTTAAGAATGTGGCCATGTTTGATGGTCTCCTCGCTAGAAATGGAGGCGGGGTCAGGAATCTTCTTGGAGATGGAGGCAGGAAATTTAAATTGGCCTCCATGTTTAAGTCCATGCCGGGTGGGGGGTATTAGTTATAATATCCATAGTGTTATCTTACCCCGGGTAGATTAGCTGCCATCTCTTTAGATGCTTCCTTTTCAGTGTTCTTTTGTAGTAATTCTATGGCTAATTCAGGTGTCCAACTTAAATTGGATAGTCCCATTTTTTGAATTGCAGCTGCTAGCAGCTGTTCAGGAGATGCATTGTCGATTACTTTTTCAAATTGTAGGAATCTTTCTC
>JANHJO010007584.1:2422-13056 GCA_032468235.1 Pseudoxyrhopus heterurus | reverse complement strand
AGGGCTGAAAAACTAGGCTTATACTCGAGTATATACAGTACATGCAGTTTATGATAATCTGATTAATTACATTTATTTATTTATTTATTTATTTATTTTTCACATTTCTTAACCACCAGTCTTCCTCAGAGTGGTGTGTACAATTTAATCAATAAAATTAAGGATTTACACAGATTATTACATCTATTGTATTGTAGAACACTGTATTATAGTTCCTCAGCCACTGCAATATAGTTCACAAAGCACTGGACACCACACTTTATTGTTCTCCTTTAATCTATGAATCTACAGGATATTTTCATCATCCAAGATCAGTACTAAAATGGGTGAGATCAGAACTATAAATATTTGACACTCAGCCGCATCCCGACAATATATTCCTCTGTTCATTTGCCAGTAGCCAGCCTCATGGAAAGCATGTCATCTTACTCACCTTTTCCTTCATCTTCTCAATCTTCTTAACAGAGCTGCGGCGCTGAGGCCTATCTTCATGCCGCAGCAGGTTCACACTGATGTCCCCTGCTTTATTGAACTGCTTCTCTTCCTGCTTCTCTGCTTCTTTTAGCTTGCTTTCAGCACTGATGCTCTCAGCATGATACATGTGATAGGTCTTCATCACCTAAGATGAGGAAAGAACAACCAATGGAATACGTCTTTCATTCAAAAGTTAATGGGGTGTATTAATGGTGGCTAGATGATAAGTGCTCAGAATCTATGGTGGTACAAGAAATAAGAGACCTTAGAATTTTTTTTAATATTAGGATTAGAGTTTTAATAAATGCATTATGACCCTTAAAGGGACCCTATTTTTCCATATAGATTATGTAGGCGTTTTTCATCTGTATATGTATGAAAGAGAGGGGGAAGAAGAACTTTTTTAAAAAATTAAATAGATGTTTTTTAACTTCAGATGTGTATCAGGTAAATATTGTCAAAGATTTCAATCAAATTCTAAATCCCTTATTAGTCTGGAATACCGCTCAACCTGAATGTGACTCTCATACATGAAAAATACTGTAAACTTTCACTCTGGGTTTTAATTTGGTGGATGTGGTGAATTTTAAATCTTTCACTACAGAAACATGTCTTTTCTTCACTTCCACATCAAAATATGGTAGTTCTTGACTGGGTTTTTTTCCCTACCTCATCATTAACATATGTACTGTACAGTGTTTATAGTGTGTATGTGTGTGTGTATTTGTGTGTGTATAAATTATCAGTTACTATAATTATCAGTTACTTCTTTTATAAGGTATTTAAATATATTATTCATAAAGGATCTTTTTCTAAAATAGATAAACAACTGGGAGACCATTTTCCCTTTATAAATAGACATTCTGTGAATTGCTTACTTGTTTGAATATATACAGCTAACTACTTATGTTTATGAAAGTAAATTCAGAAAATTAAACAAGAAATGTGGGCAAAATGTTAAGAAAATTTTGAGCATACATGCAAGGCAAAGTACATCAGAATTATATGCTTTTATGAATATTAAACAGGAACTTAATTCTCTTTTATACTTGAAACAGAATAGCCATATAAAGCAAAGATTTAGCAAGTGAGATCAAAGACATGGTAAATTACTAACCATTATCTCTACTATTAAAGACATCAAGGATAAAGTATTTAACTATTCTGACTCAATAAATCAGCTTCTAAAAAAATACCCTTGATTTTATAATACTGAGTTCAATGTAATCGAGTAAAATTAATTATTTTTACAGAAAACAGCACTTCCTAAGATTTCACATGAACAAGTGGCTAAAAGAAATTATAGATACTGTTAAATTTATAAAAACAGGAAAAGTCCTGGTCCAGATTGTCATCCCATTTAGTAGCATAATAATGTTTCTTTGTCTCACTATTATTAGTATTATAATTTTTGTTTAAATAAAGTTTTTCAGCCTTCTTCAGTGAAGCTTCCATAACTGTGATTTTTTAAGACAAATAAGGATTCAGCTGTCTGTTCAATCTGTCCTCCAATTTTTTTGTTAAATGCTAATGTGCAAATATTGATTGCAACCCTGACATATAGACTGCATTGATTGTTATCTTCAGTCATTTATCTTGCAAAATCTGGTTTTATCAAAGGTCATCACCAAGTATGACCCTTATTCACATGATAAACTGACAAGCCTAGTTTGAAACTGCAGGAGAATAATTTAGAAAGGTAGGTCGTGGTCAAGGAGCAATATTAATACTTTAAATCAGTTTAGTGCCTATCATCATTAACCTTTTCCTAAACTGTTTTTATATAAAGAATTAAAAAGTATCATTAATGTGCCTTGTCACAGGTTCCATCTGAATTATTCTCGCCCAAGCAGGACAGATGAATAGGTACAGGTTTCATCTTTTAAAAACTGCCATTATTGCTCCACAGATGAACAGGCAGTGTGTCAGCATTCAAACTAACCAACTCCAAACCAATAAACTTCTAGACAAGCATTTCCTCAAAGTTCCATTTTATTAGAGTTGTTATATTGGCACACCTGGGAAAACTCAAATCTGAGAGTTCCGGGTTTTCCCTTCCCAAAAGAAAATCAAAGATCCACCTCCTACACCCATCAGTCCATCACATCAAATGTTGTCCCAACTGGAGACATTCCTCCAGACACTCCCCTCCAGGTGCAGGGCAACATGTCCTTGACTCTCTGAGAAAGAAAGTTGTTGAATCTAATCTTCTACCTCACTATGAAATCCCCCCTCCCAAATTCCCAGGCACTAAATGTGGCAGCCTCGAAGCTTCCAAGTAAAATATGGCTTCCAAGGCTGACACAGTGCTTAAATTTCACAAACATGAAGACTTAATCATATTTTTATACCTAATTTAATCTACACACCAGGTATCTCCCTATAAGCCTACTATCTTATTTACAGAGTTTTCAATGTTTCTCTTAGGTTGATGGACTGAGCTCAAATAATATGTAATCTCTGCTTTTATTTCCGACCCTTCTCCTTTAATTCTGGGAAGTCTTTTTAAACTTTTCTCTCATTTTCACAGTACTCTTTACATAGTCTTAGCCTATCCATTCATGCTATAGAAGACCAATTTCTCCTGAACATTATATATGGGTGAGTCACTTGGAAGTATAGTTCACCTCAATTTATCTCAGATTGTAGACTGATTCTCTTTTCCTTGCACATAGCTCTCGGCTGCCTATTTGTGTCAGTCCCATAATAATTCAGCTCTCGTCCTTGCTGTCCAGTGTTGTTTTCTTCTTGGACAAGTCTTTTTTAGACAAATTGATACACTTTATCTCCTTCTCTAACACGCTCCACTCTCCAGCAGTGTCAGCAATACATATGCATACCCTCCAGCCTTCCTTGCCTCTGACTTAACAACTAAAAAGTAGATGGAGAATATACAGAGTTTCCTGTTTTTATCTAAATAGCTGTAAATGTATTGCCTAGGAAGAACCTATGTCTTCTCAAGCTTTGGTACCTTTCATATACATAACACAAATACAAAGGTTGCACTTTTCCAATCTAGTATAGCTCCTCTCTGTACACATATGGGAAGTTCAGCATCTTCTATGTGGACTTTGTTCCACATGGATATTTGCTATTTGTAAGTACTCTGGACTAAAAAGTTATTAACAAAGCAGTGGCTCACAGCTTAAAGAATATTATATTCATTTATTTATTTTACAGGTTTTGTGTGCCATGCCAGTCTTGGTGATGCACATTAAGTACAAATGAGAAAAGAAGATGTTAAGACTAGACTAGACATTCAGACTCTAGTAACATCCGCATTAGTCAACTGTGATACACTTTATGTGGAATTGCCTTGGTCAACCAGAAACTTCCCTTTAAAAAATGGCACTCATCAAGTTATTAATTGAGGCTGTATGGGCTACGTAATTTCACTATTATAGGGAACATGGCATCATCTTCCCTGGCTGCTATCCAAAGTCGGTTGAAAGTAATAGATTTAATGTTTAAAGCCTCAAAAGAGCATTAAGTTGGCCATGATCTTCGGAATACATATGATTCTTGAATCCATTATTTTGGGGTAAACGTAGGGAGTAAATCAATCTTCCCAAAATGTTTTTTCTCAAATTGAATTAGAAACCACAATAAATGAAGGCATAGTTTCCTACTATTTTTTCAGCAAAGTTTGTAAGGCTCATTAGCCTTTTTGAATACTTCACAAACTTTATTTTCAAAACAACAGCAGCGATAGCAAGATGTCTTATTAAAGTATTCCACACAGTAGACAAGACAATTGGAGATACAATAAAATTAAAGAAAGAATACAAATGGTGAACATTTTTAAATAACTGCACACAAATTTTGTAAGTGCATTTTTTTTATCTGCTGCAGTAGCTTTTGGCAGAATCCTTCACTTAAAAAAAAATGAAACAGGACATCTTTGGCTTAGAGCCCCTCATGTTATGTAACTATCTACTCGCTTGTCAACTGGAATTCAATCAATGTTCTAAAAGGCTTGGCTGGATGTGCCTTAGCTGACATTTGGACTCTGCTCTGGGATCTTTTCATTTTAGATTAGACCAGTGTTTCTGAATCTTGTCAACTTGAAAATGTATGGGCTTCAACTTGCAGAACTTTCCAGCCAGAGAGAGATGGCTGTGAAATTCTGGGAGTTGATTACTCTGGGAAGTCCACTCATTTTCAAGATTACTCTGGGAAGTCCACACATTTTGAGAAGAAACACTGGATTATTTATTTATTTAATCATATTTGTATGCCACCCAACTCCCGAATAAGTCATAAAAAGTATTCAATAAAACAACACAACATACTCCATTTAATCTAGACCCCACAGGTCTTCTATTAGGTGAGGTCAGTGGCCCCAGGCCTGCCAAAAAAGCCAGGTTTTCACAGCTTTCCGGAAGGCCAGCAGAGTGGGGGTGGTCCAGACTCCTGGGGGTAACTGGTTCCAGAGAACCGGAGCTGCCACAGAGAAGGCTCTCCCTTGCGGGCCCGCCAGCCGGCACTGCCTGGCTGATGGCACCCGCAGGAGGCCAACCCTGTGGGATCTAACAGGGCACTGGGAGATACGTGGTAGGAGGCGGTCTCGAAGATAGCCTGGCCCTGAGCCATGTAGGGCTTTAAAGGTGATAACCAACACTTTGAATTGTACCCGGAGACTAATAGGGAGTCAGTGCAGCTCGCGCAAGAGTGGTATTATGTGGGTAAATCGCGGTGCACCCATGATCGCTCGCGTGGCTGCATCCTGGACTAATTGCAGTCTCCAAACACTTTTCAAGGGTAGCCCCATGTAGAGCATGTTGCAATAGTCCAACCTGGAGATGATGAGGGCATGAGTGACTGTGAGCAAAGCCTCCCGATCCAAGAAGGGTCGCAATTGGTGCACCAGGCGAACCTGTGCAAAGGTCCCCCTAGCCACAGCTGTTAGATAATAATAATAAAACAATCAGTTTCTCACCATAGTGTGTGTGACCAAGAAAACATCCCCATTTACCAGTCCTATCAGCTATTAGGTTTTATAAATGGCACATACAATCTTGAAATAAGAATTTTAAAAATACAAATAAACCAAAAAAATGGAAAATAATCACTTGCTTTCAAAGCATGTATGTGTATATGGGGTGTGGGTGAGTGGGCAGTGTGAATTAAAGGTACCTATTTATAATAGGGATGTTCAAATGATCTGATGAGATAATGCTAATGGGAAAAGATTCCCTTGGTTCTGTTCCTTGATGCTATAAAACAAATATAGCTTGAAGGCCTGGCATGTCCTAGTTTCTACACTTTCTTCTCAGAATTAGCATTCAAAAAATATCCAACAGAATTCTATTTTAATAAAAAGTTATGAGAAGAACCTTCAATTAACTGTTGGGTTGTTTGGAGTTCTTGTCAGCTAGCCATGATTTTTCCCAAATAATATAATCAATTCCAATCCTCTTCCCCCCACAGCCATCTCCCCAAAAGACACTCAGCTTTTTCTAGCAATGGAGAATGCTCAGTCCTTACTGAATGTTAGGTGCTGGCGGGGGGGTACCCCATGAGGGTTTATTTTCTGAGCTTTCTCTGTAAGTCTAGGAAAATTTGATTCCTGCCCAGAGGTGTTGCCATTTTTATTACAAAAAGTTTAGCACTTCGAAAATGAGTTCACTATTAGTACATAAAGCTGAACATAAATTAGGTGAGATGATATATTTTATGTTCAGTTCTATATAGCAATATAATTGTAAAATGCATTGATTTAAGCAAATAAAAATAAGTGCAATAACTTCTAGAAGATGGTACAGAACGTGATTTGTCAGGTACAAAAAGTCAGATGTACCATTTGTATATTTTAAATTTTAAATTAAAAAACACTAGAAAAATGAAGTGAAATGAAGTAAAATACACAGATCGTCTCTTTCTGGTTTTGGTTAAACAACAGCTCAAATAACAAAAAATATACTTTGAAAACAGGAGACACCTTCTTAATTTATTACCATTCTTCCAATATTTAGTTTTTTTACCCAATCTTCATTTCTTTTTCTTTTGTACAAAGAAAGAACAAGAGTTAGAGCAAATGATTTTTAAACTGAAATTATGGTCTTTCTTTTCCATTAAACAAAAGATGGCTGCTCTTTGCAAAAGGGCATACATTTATACAAGAAATAAAAATATAATATTTCTTTCAGTTCTAAGGAAGTTTATTCTTCTGTATTATTTCAAACTGTGAAACTCATTATATTTTAACCTACCTCGTAATATTCTGTATGGTTTTAAAGAAGGATACTCATAGATAACCATGTTGGGCTTCCAACCTTTTTCTCCTACTGCAAAATGAGTTCTGTCCGGGTGTGCCTAATTGAAGACATTTTACATTTAATTAGAATCTTCTTGCAATCTGAAAGGGTCCCGTATTTGGCTTATATAAAACAATAAAATTAGCAAAATCAAACTGTTCCTTTATGCTTCCTGTAACCAATATCATCCTGAACTACCATTAAGCACAAACATTTACCCTTCAGGAACTGCAGACCCAATGACAAAGAAAAATTTGGCTTTCTACTGTTCATCATTCTAAAATAGGTTCTAAATTATGAAATGGATTCTAGATATCAGTAGTATTTAGAAATAGAGATGGTCCTCATTATTCACAGTATTGCATATCCATGATTGGTATTTAGAGATCAAACATCAATATACACATAAAAAAAACCCATGCATAGTTTTGGCTTTATTTTTGTTACTTAATGCACATACAAAATAGCAGATTTTGTACAGTATTAACTAGATGTTTTAAAGGTTAAGGTTATATCATCTGTGCACAGTTAGATCATCTCTACGCTATGTGTATCTTCACAATCTTGGTGGAGGGGCCTCATGATCATGCCAGTGAATGCTAGTGACAATAGCAAACAGCAACCCAATTAAGCAGTCCCTAGAGTAAGGCAGTGAAAAAGAAGACAGCATGAGGCCCGCATGTAGCAAGGTAACTCCTTCATTGGCATTTGAGCAAATAAATTTAAGCTCTAATCAAACAATATTCAAATAAAAATTATTATATATCTTATTATGAGCCACAGTGGCGCAGTGGTTAGAGTGCAGTACTGCAGCTACTTCTGCTGACTGCCAGCTGCCTACAATGTGGTAGTTCAAATCTCACCAGGCTCAAGATTGGCTCAGCCTTCCACCCTTCCGAGGTGAGTAAAATGTGGACCCAAAGTCCACATTTGGGGGCACTATGCTGACTCTGTAAACCGCTTAGAGAGAGCTGTAAAGCACTGTAAAACGGTATATAAGTTTAAGTACTAGTGCTATTCATATTTAATGTAATCATTTGAGAAATAAGTACCAAATCTTTTGAGATTAAAAATCCTACAATTAGTCTTCTAAATACTTATTAATAAATATACAAATGTTAAAGAATGAATGAAATAAGCTGTTGGAAACCCCTATTTTATCTTTAAAAATAGGAAACTATCTTAATATCTAAATCAAAAATTTCAGAGATTACAACTTATTCAACCCAAAAATAATAAACCAGATTTATTGGACCATGTTCTTATATAACCAAGTAACTATATCATCACGGTTTTGTAAATGCAGTAAGAACAATGCTTCTTCATTCACACAGATGTCCTAAAGCAAGGTCTTCAAACGTGGCAAGTTTAAGACTTGTGGACTTCAACTCCCAGAATTCCTAAGCTAACATGACTGGAAGAGGAATTCTGGAGTTGACGTCCACAAGTCTTAAAGCTATCAAGTTTGAAGACCCCTGTCCTAAAGCATTATATTCTGGAAAAAATAATTACATACATTGACTTTGAAATAGATTTTTATATTTTTGGATGTCTGTACTCTTTTAAATTACATTCTTACTACATGGAAATTAATACCTGGACAACAGAATTGGGTCCTCTATGTCCTTTATACTCCTAAAAACTTCTCCAACAGAAAAATAAATAATCAATGGAGTTGAGAACTGATGTGACATTTGAATGAGATGTTTACAAATGTAAACTATGTATGGAAGATTATACTGAAATATGATAGTCCTTTGAAGGAACTGCTCAGGTGTTTCAGCATTGTTCATAGTTCCAAAGGCCAAAAAGCCTAAATCAACAAGGTCTTGAGAAGGGCAAGCTAAGAATGCTGAGAAGCACATTCCAGAGGGATAAACTGGAAAACATCTATAGAGAGAGCCTGGTCAAAGGGTCAAGCTCTTTGTTTAACCTGATTAATATATGCCTATCTTTATGTCAACCTATGAACCCGTTTACCTGTTTTTTTGCTGATTTATGTATCCACTTTTTGCTGACTTATGTAGAAAAGACTATATAAAAAGGGAACAGCTCAAGAGAGCAGTAGTTCTCTTTGGAGAACCAAATCAGGCTCCTGTCTTGATTTCCTACAGTCCTTTATTGAAACTGTTGAGTAAAACTCTGCCTATATATACATGAATGAAACACTACTATATGTTTTCCTTTTTTCTGTTTGTTCTGTTAAACAAAAGTAAAAAATATAAAGGGGAGCAAACCCCATTAAAAATTCTGCATATTTTTCTGCCAAAAAGAATTTAAGCAAAAATTCTTTAACATGTAGGTCATACCGTGATTACACCAATGCCTCCACCACCTGTGCTTCGAAGGTATCTCTGGTAGTTCGATTTCAAATCCAGAAGAACTAACTGACTGCCAGCTATGTATAGGAGAATCTGACTATCCAGCATCTGGAGGTTTGCTCGTCTAGTGCAGTCATATCCAAAAGAATGCCTGAGGAATGCATGCTAAGGAATGCATAAATGATGATGGGACCTAGGTTTATTGCATTTGAATAATAAATGTACCATTAATGAAAAAAACAGCAATATATTATGCATAATGAAAAAAGACAGCATGATGTGCTGATTAATGGACTAGATTAGGAGAGGGAAATTCCAAGACATGGCTCATTGTAATCTGGAAAATTCACTTGGTGAGTTTCAGTTAGTCACTCATTTTAGCTCAGCCTGCAGTATAGGGTTGTTGTAGTTGGGAAAAGTGGAGTAAAGGAAGCCTATGTCCTAGACCTAGAGGCATAGAGTTTGAGTGGACCATTGAGTCTAATCCAGTGACTCACTGCAGGAATCCAAAGTAAATCATCTCCCAAACAATTACTTAGTCTCCACCTAAATTCATCCAATGAAGAGGACTTCAAATGCTTCTCTTGGTAACAGTTCCATCACTGAAATGCTGCTAGTTTTTTTAACATATAGTTGAAATCTTTAATTCTTATCTTTAAGTACTTTCAAACCATGGGAAATTGGTTTTTCTGATTCAGATATGTAAAGGGCATTGTGTACATATTTGAACAGTAGTAAAACATGCTCCCTCAGTAATATTTTCTAAAAACTAAATATTTCCAATTACTTCTCTTCCTCTATAGGGTTTAGATTCTAGTTCTCTAATAATTCTTATTGCCCTTGGCTGAATCTGTTCACTTTATCTGAATACTTCTTAAAGTGCTGTACTCAGAATTGCACAAAGTGCTGAAACAAATGTAAGCAATTTGTTCCACTCTCTACTGCTTTGTCAGCCTTAACCTAATTTAACTCCTAGTTTTTTTCAAAACAAGACCAATACCTTATTTACTAAATCTGTAACTCATTCTACCATTAATATACTGAATGTATTATTCCCAATACTGTTTTTAAAAGCAAATACATTTGTTTCTTACTTTGGACTCAAATCCTAAATACATGAATCCCTGGCAAAAAAAGGATACATAAGAGAGAGCAGGTTCACTGGGATGCCAGAATCTGGAGTTATATATGGATTTGAGCACAGTTCTTCATAGTTATAATATAAATTTTCAGAGATCTTCTTCTCTACTACTTCTTTTTTCTTCTTCTTCACTGGTTCTGAAGGTATTTCTGGTTCTGGTGGTGGTTCTTCTTCTTCTTCTTCTGGATTTCAAAAATGCCATCATAAAAACAATATACATTGCTAAGAAAGAAACATTCATTTTAAGAACAATTCCAGTGGACTCTTCAAATCTTCTGTGCTTGGTTGTTTTCTTACAGACATTTCATTACCAAGTAGGTAACACCATCACTGTTACTGAGTATTTTCTGGAGAGGATCCCAAAGCCAGAACTTCTGGCTAGACAGGGATTAACACCAAACAATCAATCAAGCAGAAAACAATGCCCTAATCAAGAAATTA
>JANHJO010007580.1:0-12658 GCA_032468235.1 Pseudoxyrhopus heterurus | reverse complement strand
ATGCTTTTGAACTGCTAGGTTGGCAGAAGCTGGGACAAGTAACGGGAGCTCACTCCGTTACGCAGCACTAGGGATTCGAACTGCCGAACTGCCGACCTTTCTGATCGACAAGCTCAGCATCTTACCCACTATGTGAGACATGACAAAGTTGAGTTGAGTCAGTCTAGTTTAGGGACATAAAATTGCATAAACCCTGTTGAGTTTAAGAATGTGCTGCAACTATATTCCCTGAATTTAAGACAACTGGACTGGTGGTAAAGACAAACCAGAAAGTTCCCAAACGCAAGTCCCAAAGAACTTCACCTAGATCCTTTTCCAGAATCCTAAGAAAGAGGGTGAGAAATCTGAGAATATCATCCCAGATTATTCAGATAAGTTGTCTAGTGTGGCAATAGTTGCTATCCAAAGACTCTTCCTCTCCTAAATGGGAGACCTGATCGGAGGCAGAAACAATCGAGACTGTTCAGTGGTAGCTACAATACCAACTCAGATTGGTACTGTATGGCTGGAGGACGTGTAGAAACATGCGCATTAGCTTTGGCACCCACAAAGTGGTATTTTGGCAAAAAAACCTCTGGAATCTTGAGTCAACCACACTGAGGATCTGGCAACTGAGGCAGATCATTGGGGATCTGCCTGCTATACTCACACCCATTTCATGCCTTCCTTGTAAGAATTCTGCCAAGAACGAATGCCTGAGAATTCCCAATTACAAGATCTTTAACCTGTTGCAGGTAGAACCACTGTTCCCTGTGGAGAACAAATTGGAATTGGAATTCAAATTATTATGAATGGTGGATCAGGTTGGAGTACATGTTTCTGGAGGTCCAATGAGAAACTGACAACATTAACATAGACAATCGGTGAGTTAAAGTGTGCTTCACCCCTCCTTGAGGTGGCATAAAGCAATGCCAGACCCAAATTTGCTGTCCCACGTGTTGTTCTCTCCCGCCCCTTTCAACTGCTCTCACTCAGTGTTAAATGTGCACTGTGTGAGGAAGCTCTCAATATAGGCAAGATTATTGGTTTTCTCATCTGGATTGGCTGCCTCCATCAGTGGGGCACTGTAGCATGAATGTGGGGACATCACTTGAGCGTCTCTAGTCTGATCAGCCAGACCTTCCTCTTTGGTATCTCCCAAGCTTCACTATCCATCAAAGAGACAAATGCAACTGTACATTCCAAACAAATCAAGCTGCTTTAAGGATTACACACAACACAACTGACATTGGACACTGGTCTACCAGGAGAGCTATCATTCTATCACTTAACTCACTTCTTCAATGCCACTCTCACGTGATTGTTCTAAGTGCACGGTTTCCTAGCATGATAGGACATAAACAAATTTGATTCTTTTAACCATGAATGAAGGCGAATATGAGTCTCAGGATAATGTTGCGGGATCCAATCTAGGTTGGTTACCGGGACCAGACCAGGGGTTTTGTCTTCCAAGCTTTCAGACCTGTGCTGGAGCCCATCTTCAGGGACCTTCTCTCTAGCTCCAGCACGAGTCTGAAAGCTTGGAAGAGAAAATCTCTGGTCCTGGAGATTGACCCAGGTTAGATCCTGTCTTTTAACCATTCCACCATACCCTGCATGCTCCTCAAAGTGAAATATCTTCTTTCTGCTTTTCAAATATATCCATTGCATGTTTTCCGAGATAGAAAAAGGACTGCACTCTGTGGCTTAACATATCAAGCAGAGCCTTCCCTGCCTCTTGCCTTGGACAGTGTCAAATGATAAGAACCACAGCAACGCAGCGTCTTTAGTGTCCTTGACTAAGACACTGCTCAAATAATCATATTGAAACTATGCAAGAAAATATTGGCACAGATGAAGTTCCAGAAACAAGATTAATTAACTATTTTGAAACCTTACCAAATTGCAAACAAGAAGAAATACTTAAATCCTGCAATCAAACAACTCCACCAAAACAGGAAAACAATCTACATCCCAGCAAGTCCACAGGTCCTTCTACTCTGAAGCAGCCCAAACTGATTCTGTGGGGGCGCAGTGGTTAGGATGCAGCATTCATCCTTTCCAACAAAGATGATCAGGGGACTGGAGGCTAAAACATATAAAGAATGATTGCTGGAATTCAGTATGCCTCGTTTAATGAAAAGAAGGGCTAGGAGTGACATGATAGCCGTGTTCCAATATTTCAGGGGTTGCCACAAAGAAGAGGGAGTCAAGGTATTCTCCAAAGCACTTAGAAGGCAGGACAAGAAGCAATGGGTGGAAACTGATCAAGGAGAGAAGCAACCTAGAACCAAGGAGAAATTTCCTGACAGTTAGAACAATCAACCAGTAGAACAACTTGCCTCCAGAAGTTGTGAATGCTCCAGCACTGGGAGTTTTTAAAAAGAGATTGTTTGTCAGTCGGAACCCTGACATTTGTCTGAAATGGTAAAGGGTCTCCTGCCTGAGCAGGGGGATGGACTAGAAGACCTCCAAGGTCCCTTCCAATTCTGTTATTCTATTCTGTATTGCAGGCTGATTCTGCCCACTGCCAGGAATTTGATCCCGACCTGTTCAAGTTTGACTCAGCCTTCCATCCTTCTGAGGTTGGTAAAACAAGGACCCAAACATATTGCTGGGGGCAAGATGTTGATACTATGTAAAGCACTACAAAGCAGTATGTAAGTCTAAGTTCTAGTGCTATTGCTATTCCATCTTGTTCTGTTTAGATAATAACAATCTGCTTCATTCTGTTCTATCTGAGGGCCTAGATCAGAGATGAGGACCAAGTTGCTATTCCAGGAGTATATCCTAATCAAAACCTCTTAATTTGCAATTCGAGTCAGGCCTCAAAATAGCAAAGTAATTAATATTAGCCCAAAGTTGCTGCCTGTCCCGTTCTGATGACAACCTCGATATAGCATCAGTTTAATACGTGCATCTTCTTGCACCTTAGACAAGAACATAACATTTCGAATGCCACTTCTAAGGCTCCAGGTTACATCCAAGACATCTTTTGTGGTTTCTGAGTGACACAAAACATGAGTGGATACCTGTTTTGAACAGCACCTATGAAAATTTAATATCATTTCAATACATGAGACCTGGAGCCTGGATATTCCTTCTCCTTCCTTGCCAGGATTCTTCTCATACACCTTCCCTGTCTCTAAAGTGAGTCTGTATGGAAGAGCAAGTGGGCCTTCAATTTGCATCTCAGCGGATCTGAAAAGACTAAACAGCAAAGGCCAGACGGCCATTATATCCAGGTAGGGCAGGCAGAGAGCAAATACTTTGGGTTAATTTATTTTCCAAATGGAAGGAATCCCAATCTATGGCTTAAGGTGGGCAGCGAGCGGCTCTTTGGGCCCCTCCTGCGGCTCCCTGTCGGATGATCCCACCACTGGCTGCCCCCCCGCCGGAGAAGGGACGGAGGCCCGCTCCATATTGCGGAGCGGGAGCGAAGCGCCCCTCCGCCTCCCTCTTCCTCCGGCCCTTGGTGGTGCTGCGCGCCCCTCGGCCGCTCGGGGAGACGCGCGTCCTTCTGCCCCGAGACCCTGGCGGGCCGGCGGCAGCCGAGGCTCCGCGCCCTGAGGGGCTCAGGAGGAGGAGGAGGAGGGGCGCCGCCTCCCATTGCGGAGCGCGCTCCATCGAAGGGGGCTGCGCGAGGCGCTGCAAGAGCAGCGGGCGGGCCGGGGAGGCGGCGAGGGAAGCGGCGCCAGCTGCAGCCGCCCGGCCGGGGTCTCCCCACACTCCTCTCGCCGCCTCCGTGGATGACGGGTGGGGAGGCAAGCAGCCCAGCCCCCCCCCCCGGGGCTCGGGGAGGCAAAGGCTGCTGTAACCCGAGGGGGGCGTCCGTTCCTCCCCTCCTGCACCTGCCGGGACCAGGCCCTGGCTGGGGAACGCTAAGCGGGCGGCCGTTACCCTTCAACGCCAGGCGGGGTTTTCCTTTCTCCGGGGATCCCCGGGAGCTCCGCCAGGGGCGCGTCTTCCTCCTCAGAAGAACCGGCACTGGAGGACTCCGCCTCACTCTCAGCCAGCAGGTCCAGGCGGGGCTTCAGGCTGCAAGAGAAAGAGACCAGGCTGAGCAGCCTTCGCGAGAGCTGTCCTTGGCCGGCCATGCGGGCCAGGCTTTAATTCCCTTTCCTGAGATTAAGAAGTGATGAGAATAAAAAGGATTTGTTAGCAGGGGGAGGAAAAGGCTGGAGACTAGAACCGCTTCTTAAATAGCCCAGCTGGAGGTCAGGGAGTCCCCATCACTGGAAGCTTTCCAGAAGAGAATGGACAACCATTTGCCTGCAACGGTATCAGAGGGAAAAAATAATGGTGGGATTTTCAAAACAATGAGGTAAATGTAACAAGATGGTCTCATCAAAACTAGAAAAAGACAGAATGGACTAAAGCCTTAAGGATATAAAGAGAGAGGATGAGGGGGGCGGAAGAGAATTCTGCCTTTTATCATCAGCTTTATAAATCATTTACTTTTACTTTTGGATTATAAGTAAAAATGGTGATACCAGAAACACAGGAAGAAGCGATTCATTAGAGCAACTGCCAGAAAAGGAAATTACTCCAGAAAAATTACAAGAATTGTTTGAGAAAGCAGGTACTTGATTCTGTAAATGTGATAAAAGCCACTCGGTTGTATTTGAAAAGAGAGTGGGAAAAAGCTGCGTGCCACAGGCCCCACCATGCACCATCTTCCTCCCAGTGTTGACCAGATGCGGCTGGCCTGGCTCTGCGCAAGGCAACTGGTGCCGGTGCCAGGCCTTCTTCCAAGGCCGCTTGCACTGTCCTTGGGCTGCTTCGGAAGGCTGGAGAACGACTGGGATTATTAGATGAATGCCTGAGCAGCCTCGGGATGAAGGTTCACAAAGGGCAAGGCTAGCCGCCTTGTCAGCAGCAGGAGGAAGATGGAGAAGGGCCTTGGCACGGCAGGGCCAGTGGAGCACAGGGCAGCTGGGGCTTTGCACTGTGACAGCTGTTTTACACATGTAGACGGGTGGCAGCTTCATGCCATACTGCTGAGCACATGTGCGCTGCAGTGCTGCGTGGTAGCTTTGTGCTGAGGCTTCCTGTGGCCGGTGGGGTGGTGGCTTTGCACCATATTGCATGTAGCTCAGGGGCTCACACTGTGCCAAGAAGCCACCGAGCGTGGCAAGCAGCCCCAGAGCCGCCCAGTTCTGGGACTGCTTGCCGCCCTGGAAGGCAAGGTGTAGGGCAGCCAAAGGGGGGGGGGAGATAGGTAGAGTGGAGGAGTCCCTTTCCTTATCGAGACTCAAGATGGGATTCCTAGCTCAGAATGGCTTGAATTGGGGTGGACACCAATCGCAATGATCGGTTAATGATGTCAACAGGAAGCCATTGCTAAACGATGTGGTCACATGATACCTCACATCACTTAAGGGACAGAAATTCCAGGCCCAATACATTAAGGTGGATATAGATTTTAAGAATCATTGTACAGTTCATTAAGTGTTCAAAGTTACATTGGCACTGAAAAAAGTGACTTATGACCGTTTTTCACACTTATGACCATTGCAGTATCCCCATAGTCAGATGATTTACATTTGGATGCTTGACAACTGACTCACATTGATGACGATTGCAGTGTCCCAAGGTCATGTGATCACTTTCTGTGACCTGACAAGTCAATGGGAAAACTAGATTCACTTAATAACTGGATTACTAATTTAACAACTGCAGTGATTCACTTAACAAATATGGCAAGAAAAGTTGTAAGATGGGGCAAAACTCACCTAACAAATTTCTCACTTAGCCACACACATTTTGGGCTCAGTTGTGGTCGTAGGTTGAGGATAACTATGTACCAATGCAGTATCACAAATAAAGTGAAACTTTGAAGCAGGCAATTTCCCGCCATGCTATATTTCAAGTCCCAGTTCCTGTCCTTCCTTTTCTCTGTGGCTAAGCCATCTAATGTCACATACCATTTTTGCACAAGTTTAAAAAATGGAAATGTCATGGCATCTTACTTTCATGTCAATCTTTTTTTTATTATAATTGCTGAGAATAAAAGCATAAAGTGAATGAGTGAACGTGCAGTGATAAGCTTTTTCCAGTTTTTAATTACCTTGTCAACTGGAGATAACACTGGTTGGATCACCCAGAATTCTGTGCATTTCTAAGAAGGCAGTGGTGATTATGATGTTCATATATTGATTTTAAGGGCTTGAAAATAATGGTTCTGTGGGAATGGCCTTTTGCTTCAATGATTGTCGAGTTCAAGTAGGTGGATGCGACTCTAGACTATTTCTATTGTAAAGAATTTATATCAAAGAAACAAAAATAAATTTAATATTGCAATATCTTTCCATGAAATTTATAATACATGAATGATGAAATATTGAGAACAACAGTGAATTCCCAAATGTTTAGAATAAATGTTGAAATAGTGAAAAAAGCAGAATAAAACACTCTTGACAGTACTGGATTTGTGCAATGGCATATACACTATGTCGAACAATATTTTTCATTCACTGCTCCTTTTTGTTGAAAGGGCTACTGAATTTCCTTCTGTTGTGTATATTTTTATATAATAAAGTGATACCTTTTTATCTGTGAAACTGAAAGAAAGCCTAGTACAAAATTGTGTGATTAGAATTTTTTTCCTTTACTGAAAATTACAAATATATTATCTGGCAGCAAGAGGTGACATATCAGTGTAAAGAAGCCATGGAACTCACAGTGTGTATGGCCCCACATAAGAAAAGCATGGAAAGTTAAAACACATTTGACATTAAAACCCAAAAGAAAATTTACACCTTTCCTAAAACATTAATAATCAAGCTTTAACAATACCCAGAGGTGTATTGATAAATTATGTTATACTCCGCATTTTATTTTAATTTAATACCACACATGTAAAACTGTGTAATAAAAGTGAACAATCTAAGTACATACATATTCATATAGCAGTGCATAATTGCTATCCTTGCCATATGAAACCTCTGTTGCTTAAAATGTGCTTTTCTTTCTCAGGGGGTGGGGTGGGGAGAGGCATAAATGTACACTGTAATCTCTTTGAAGGCATAAGCAAAAAAGTATATTTAGTATCCTCTGAAAGGCCATTCGATCCTCTTATCAGACTATACCGACCATTAGGATCAGTGGTGGGATTCAAAAAAATTTACTACCGGTTCTGTGGGCATGGCTTGGTGGGCATGGCTATGCAGTCGGCCAATCAGAGGTGGTATTTGCTGGTTCTCCAAATTATTGCTACCGGTTCTCCAGAACCTGTCGGAACTGGCTGAATAGCACCTCTGAGTATATAGATGTTTCTTTGATCATCAAACAGTTAATCCAGAGTCGGGGAGGGGGGAATAGAGATAGCTGGGGATTTGTAGCCAAAACAAAATACTTTCTCCTAGGAACCAGGGACATTCCAACAGGTGGCTGAAGAGAGGAGGAGTGATGTTACCAAGCCACTGGACAGCATCCAGATTGGACCATATGACTGGTTGTTTGGCAAAAGGGGGAAAGTTTTACTTTTAATTAGGTGAAAACTCCAGGAAACTTTAGAGTCGGTTTTCACCAGTCTGTGCCAATATAATATATCCAATAAACCTATTCTTTGAGGAATTTACCTGCCTTGGAATTTTGTTTGCTATGTATTACTTGAAACCTGACACAATTCATAATCAAATCATGAAATACAAGGGACTTGAATAAGAATAATTTTTTGTGACTCACCTTGAGATCTTTTGCAGTGGCAACATCTGCAACCAAAACATTCAAAATGAAAACACTTAGAACAAATCTATACCATCTTATATTTTGTTCTCTTCATCTCAAAAGTATGGTTTTTGTCTAAATAAAAGTATGGTTCTTGCCTATTTCTGTATATATCTTAGCAGCAAATGTTCCTGGACTTAATATAAAACTTAACAGAGGGGTGTCCTAAAACAGATTCAGAGCCAAGCTAATCATGTTGGAATCAGTGGAGCTTCTGCTTACATTACAAATGTTTCTTCTTACAGGTAAGAGCTGTGTAAGAGACTGAGACAGGACACCATTGGTGTCTTTGCACAGAAAATGTTAAGCATTCGGGAAAAGTACTACTCCGTTATTCAGGAGATTCTCAAGCTTCACAATACACCAACCCCAGAAAATGAATAGTGAATTGATGTGACAACTCTTCTGAATAAAACAAAAAAATACAGGTAGTCCTCAACCTAGGCCCACAATTGAGCCCAAAATTTCTGCTGCTAAGCAAGACAGTTGTTAAAAGAGTTTTGTCCCATTTTACAACCTTTCTTGCCAGAATTGTTAAGCAAATTACTGCAGTTGTTCAGTTAGTCACATGGTTCATAAGTGAATCTGACTGTCTCATTGACTTGGTTTGTCAGAAGGTCGCAAAAGGAGATCACATGACCCCCAAGACACTGCAACAGCATTAATACATGCCAGTTACCAAGGATCCTAATTTTGAGCATGTGATCAGAGGGATGCTGAAATAGTCATAGGTGTGAAAAACAGTCATAAGTCACATTTTTCAGTGCCTTTGTAACATCAAATGATCAATAAATGAATGGTTGTAATTTGAGGACTCCCTGTAGTAAATAAAATAACTGCCATCTTTCCAAAGCCACCAGGGCCATTTTCTATACTTTGCCTGTGTAGCCTGCCTGTTCAGCTATACAAAAATTTGTACTCCCCACAATTTGCTGTAGATGACCCCACAGTTTGAGAAGCCCTGAGGTACAAAATCTTCTTGCGATACAATCAGCTCTGCATAAGTAACCTCTTGCTTTCCTTTGGCTCTTCTATGGATGTTCCTGAAGGAGGAATCAGTTTCTACTGAGACTGATTTGAGATTGTTGGTGAATTATGGACTTCTTTTCTCGATGACCCACTTAATGGAACAAAATTCCCCCACAAGGAAAAGTAGCAATATGAAATACAACTCAGAGTTATGGGTTTGATTTTGTCAAAAATGAATTGGAAATCTTACTGTGTGGTAGTGATGAATACATTATTGCTAAGGTTTATAAAATGTTACTTAAATTGAATTTTGAAAGTGAACATGTAACATTGTATGATTCAGTGGGCAAGGAACTTTGGACGTGATTTGATGCTTGAACAATGGGAAATATGTGGACAAAAGGTTTAAAATTCACACTAAACTATAATTTAAAGGAATTTTTTTATATGAAGATAAAAAGTATTTAACACCAGATAAATTATCTAGAATGTATAAAGGTATTTCAAATAAATGTTGGAAATGTAAAAATAAAGAAGGAACTTTTTATCATTTGTCTTACTATTTTATTTTATTTTATTTTATTTTCAATTCTATAATTTAATAAAATGTTGAGAAGAAATAAGAAATATAACCCACCTGAGTAAAAGAAGAACGCCATCAGAGTAAGCAGCAGAAAACCACCTCGATTCATGATTGAGTTAGTGGGTCTGGTTATGGTCTCACTCTTCTCAGGTGGAAGTTCTGCAGGTAAATCTGTCCCATGCCTTTCTTTACTATATATGAGCTCTCTGCTGTCCTAGTGACATAATCTCTTCCTCTTTTCAAAAGAAATCATGTAGAAATACGATGCCAGATTTACCTGCCACGAGCAGACCTATTTCAAAACTCTTTTCTTTTAAATGCAAATGTCAAGAATGAAGAAACACATGTCAGTCAACATTTTTACAAAGAATAAGAAAAACAAATTATTGCTTGAATATACATCATAGTCAAGTTAAATGATGCATAGTATTGCAAGAGCATCAGTACAATGACATTTTATTTATATTTATAGACATTTTATTTATATATATATATAATTTTTAAAATATAAAGATTCCATTTTTAATTAAATAGTGTGTTGTCTGGGTACAAATATTTTTAGGAAATAATAATCAAAATGTTTGCAACAATATTCATTACATTGGTTTTAGTTCTGTAATAATAAACAATAATAGTTGCTTATCCATTTTAACAAACCTCACTTATATCATTAGTCCTTTTCTTTCATTTACATGTTTCTAACTTATGTTTTTATTAGCTAACCATTGATAAAATAAGTCCCATGTCAAAAAGTATTCGATTTCTTCTTTTTCCTTAATTGTAAGTGTTAGTCTATCCATTTCTGCACATTCTAGTATTTTTTAAATCACATTTTCATCTGTAGGGATCTCTTCACTTTTCCATTGTTGTGCAAATACAATTCTAGCTGCAGTTAATACATGTAAAATCAAATATGTATTCCCCTTATACTTCTCCAGTAAAATACCCAACAAAAATATTTCTGGTTTTAAATCTATATGTTGCTTTATCATTTTTTCCAACCATGTGGGTATTTTTGTGTAATATTTTTTTGCTTTTGGGTATGTCCACCACATATGATAATGCGAACCAGGTATCTGATGACATTTCCAACATTTAATGGACATGTCCTTAAATATCTTTGCCAACCTTGTGGGTGAAAAGTGCCACCTATAAAACATTTTATAAAGATTTTCTTTATATGCAGTTGACATCATTAATTTATAATTCCTGTCCCACAATTTCTACCATTTATCTAACTCTATTGTATAATCAATTTTTTTTAACCCATACTATCACTGTCTCGTTTACTTGCTCGCTTTCCATTTTGATACTTAATAGATAGCTATATATCTTCTTTATTAATTTCTCTTCCATCCCTAATTATCTGACCTAATTCTGTTAATTCTTTGTAAAAACCATACATTTTAGCATCTTTCTCATATCGAGATTGTATCTGCCCTTGTGGCCACCATGCTATGCCAATCCCTTGACTATTCAATTCTTGTTTAGTTTTGAGTTCATTCAAAATATCTTTGTATCTTGTGATTTTATCCATCTTAATAACATTTGGATGTATCAGTGCCTCCATTGTATAGAGACAGACTGATATTTTTGAATAGTGTAGTTCTTTAATTTTTACCCATACTGTTAATAATGCATTTCTGATATAATGTCTTTGGAAGTAACTGGGTATTTTATTTTTCTCATACGATAAGAAGGCATGCCAACCCAATTGGAGATCATGTCCCGCCAGAATTAATAATCTTTTATGCCTCAAATTAATCCATTTTTTCACCTATGCAAGTACCGAGACCTGATAATACAGCTCCAAATCTGGCAGACCAAAACCCGCTCTCTTTTTTGAATCTTGCAATATTTTCAAACTTATTCTTGCTTTTTTCCCTTGCCAAATATATCTTAATATTGTTTTATTTAGTTCTTCAAAATAATTTTTTTCCAGCTTTATCAAAATTGTTTGAAATAAATAAAATAATCTCGGCAAGAGGAATGATGTAGAAATACGATGCCAGTGTTACCTGCCATGAGTAGATCTATTTCAAAACTCTTTTTAAAATGCAAAGTCAAGAATGAAGAAATACATGTCAATCAACATTTTCACAAAGAATAAGAAAAACAAATTATTGTTTGAATATACATCATAGCCAAGTTAAATGATGCATGGTATTGGAAGAGCATCAGTAAAAAGAAATTTTAAAACATAGTGAAATGCTCCCATTTGGTCCTACAATAAAATAATAAATTGATAAGTTTTCTAGATGAAAGTAATTTCCTTCCTGTAGAAATATACAGAACACTTTGCTGATAATAACCTATCCCTAGCAGCACAAAAATAACAGAATAAGTTTGCTTATTTCAAAACTAGTTTCAAAGAAACAGCTAACACAAATATTAAAAAATGCCAATACTGTAATATCAAATATAAGTGCCTGCTCATTACAAAAAACAAACCAACTAATGTACAGCAGAGCTGCGTTATAACTGAATACCTGTGATGCAAAATCAACGAAGAAGAAAATAGGCAATTACTGCAGCACCAAAATGAAAGATCAGGCTGGAAAATAAGTTCAGCATGCAAAATCAGATGCAGGCAAAATAGAACATATAGAACTGCAGTGATTCACTTAAGAAATGTGGCGAGAAAAGTCGTAAAATGGAGCAAACTCACTTAACAAATTTCTCTCTTAATAACATAAATGTTGGGCTCAATTGTAGTCATAAATTGCGGACCTCTTTTAACAGCAGAATAGTGGAGAAGAGGATAAGGAAGACCAAGAGCTGATAAGCACCAGGTGAAGACAACTGCATGGTTTTTGATTGAAATGTCTGCCTGACTTGAAAGCAAATCAGTGCTGGGGTTCTCAATCTTGAAGTTTGCAACACCTCATTTGTGACCTCCTCTATACAACCGGCTGTTAGGAAGGGAGACAGATGGTACCAGAATAGGATCTGAGTCTCAACTAAATTCACAATAATAATCTTTCACCATTCAGAGGCTAAATTCTGATTTTCTGTAGATAATGAGAAGAGGAAATAATAATTAACAGAAGGTAATCAATGTTTGTAGGGATAATCCCTACAGATTTGGCTAATCCGTTAAATCTATGAAAGATTAGGCTAGTCTAGAGAAAGGAACTTGGGGGAACATGATAGCAGTATTCCAGTACTTGAGAGGCTACGATAAAAAGGAGGTAGTCAATTTATTTTCCAACGCACCAAAGAGCAGGACAAGAAACAATGGATGGAAACTAATCAAGGAGAGAATTAACCTGGAATTAAGGATAAACTTCCTAACATTGTGGACAATTAACCACAGGAACAGGCAGTGGTGGGATTCTAAATTTTTTACTACCTACTCTGTGGGCGTGGCTTGGTGGTCATGTGACTGGGTGGGTG
>JANHJO010007577.1:26609-39578 GCA_032468235.1 Pseudoxyrhopus heterurus | reverse complement strand
TGTAGCTCTTAAGACTAGACCCTTCCCTCAAGTATTGCCACCCCACGCCTGCTGGCATAACCAGATCTTCACTGCCCGGTGGAAGGCTAGCAGGTTGGGAATGATCCAAATCCCAGGCAGGAGTTGGTTCCATAGGGTCTGTGCCGCCACAGAGAAGGCTCTCCCCCGCGGGCCTGCCAGCCGACACTGTTTTGCTGACGGGACCTGAAGGAGGCCAACCCTGTGGGCTCTAACTGTTGCTGGGAGGCATACAGTGGTAGTAGGCGGTCTCAAAAATAACCCGGTCCTAAGCCTTGAAGGGTCATAACAAGCACCTTGAATTGCACCCGGAAGCCAACTGGGAGCTAGTGCAGCTCGCGCAGGAGAATACTCTCTAAATTCTAAAATGCTGGAAAATGGACAAATTATCTATTTGATATAATGGTATAGTATCCTTAAGTAGGGATTTGTATCACAGATTTTCCTAATTAGAATTCCTTAATCTCCTGTCCTCCAAGTCTGCTGAATTCATATTAAACTATTTCAGATTTGCTTTTCAAATTTTTGTTAGTTTTAATGGATTTTGCATTTGGAATCACTGAAAATAATGTACTTAAGACGTAATATGCATTTAAACTACATTATGAAATTGAAATAAGATACTCTAACTTTGTAACAAAGTAATTACCATTCGTTGGTAGATCAGTAATTTTGTCGCCATACATCCAGTGCCAAAAAAAAGAAAAGAAAAAAGAATTAAACAGACAGCACTTGTTTACCTTTGCAACATTTTTAAAAGTTTGAAGTAATCACATATAGAGATACTAACTTCAGTCCTCGAGTGGCTAAAATGTGGTCTCCCTTGTGAAGGACAATTCTAGGCTCTTCAGTGCATGGAGTCGTACAGAAAGTCCTTATGCCTTTCGTGACAGGGCAACAGGCACCATTATAGTCTTCTATTGCTTGGTACCGTACCTGGAAAATTTGAATTAAAAAAAAGTTGCTTAAGATAACTTGCTGGTTACAAAAAATTGATTATAAAATTGTAAGAAGGCTAAGAAATTTTAAAATCAGATATTTTTGTTGGTTCAGAAAAATTCGAGACTTTTTTTTATATGTGACATTGGCAAGCAATGGTGTTAACAGCCCAAAGATGGAAATAAAATATACCCACAATGAAAGAAAGGATTTTGAAATTAATGGAGCTAGTCAAGATGCTGAAATTGACTGCTTTGCTAAGAGACAATCATTTGACTACATTTCATGCAACGTGGAGGCCATTGTTAGATTTCTTTCAAGATAAAGAAGAGAACCAAGCTTTGGGTTTTGAAGATTAGATTGGATTTGCCTAAAGAAATATCATAGCTTTTTAAATAGAAGGTTATTTACATTTTGTAATTTATTATCTTTTAGATGAAATTAATATTCTATGAATGATGCTTTTTTTAGTATGTTGGGTATTAGTTTTTAAAGATATCTTTTAAACTGGTGTTATTTGTTTAAAAGAGAGAAGTGGCTATTATATTTATTTGATATATATATTTGTCACTTTCAATTTGTTTGGTCATTCCTTTTCCCTGTTTTGTTTATGTTAATTTGTATCTTAATGTTTGATGTTTAAATATAATAGAGATATAATAAATAAAATATATTAATGAGGGGCTGGGATTACATAAATCACCTTCACTTTTTTTAGATGCCAATTTTTTTTCTAACTGTTGTTACCCTCCAATTATACATTATTTTGACATTTACTGTAGGTTTTCAGACAGAAGGTGAATTATCTGCCCTTTCACTTCCATTTCACAATCTTGTAGTAAATGTCTATGCTTAGATCCTGCATCTGCATAGTAAGGTGCTCTTGAACATAGCAACTTTCCTTTGTGCAAGGAGAAGAATATTCAGATCAAATACCCAATCAAATAAGGTAAATAGAAACAACTACGTCTAAGGAAACAGTTCTTATGTGTAGTCCCCTTTTGTATGAGCCATTGTAAACCATAGTTGCTGTTCTTCAGGAAACTATAGTACCATTGGATTTAGGGATCTCTACATAAAATTTGTGTTATTATAAGTCAATCTTATGAAATGAACATCACAAATTTCAGAAATAAATAAAGTGTTTGCATGATGAAGGAAACACATGAAGAGATAAAGAGGTGCTTTGAAAGAATTTTGAGCAGTCAAATAGGAATCGGGTTAAAATGTTATAGACAAATTTGGAGTGTTTAAAAAGGCATTATGTCTCTTAGATATCACATACTCAGAAAATGACAATGCTATATAATTTTTTTTGAGAAGAATGATAAGATGTAACAAGATATCATGTTCGGAGTGGGTGAACATAATTTTATTTTTAAAAAATTATTTAAAATTATGTATACTGACTCAATGTTTCAAAAATAAAATATTTGTAGAGCATTATAATCTTATCTAGTTATCTATCCACAACTATTTGCTCAAAGGTAAAATATGAATTTTCAGAGACCCAGTTTGGTGTAGTGGTTAGGGCATCAGGCTAGAAACCGAGACAATGTCTTCTAGCCCCACTTTAGTCACAAAGTTGTTGTCTCAGCCTTAGGAAGGAGGCAACGGCAAACCACTTCTGAACTCTTGCTCACAAAGAGGCAAGACTGACTCAAAGACACCCAAAAAGAATTATTGGGTATATAATTAGGGTGGAAAACTATAAGTATCCAGAATTTATAGAGACATAAAGCTCTGCAAGGGAACAACTTCTCCCGTATGCTTGACAGCTTTGGAAAGCAGCTATTTTACTAGAGAAGTCATGGTCTGTAGTGTAAAATGAACTATTGATCTAATTGTTTGATATAAGTCTAATTTATTGGATTCCATTCTGTAAGAAGTTAGTTTAGTCAAAGGATTGGTATTACCTATTATAGAATATACTTAAAATAGAATATACTTATACTTAAAAAAATATATTTTTTGACAGGAAATGTTACTGGGGTTCTAAGACTTCAGGAGATATGTATAAGGGAAGTATTTGTTCAGCATTTTCAATGCATTCCATAACTGTAGGTTAATGACTAACCAAAACAGAATAAAATTTTCAACACAGAGCAATAGCTCATAAGCAATTATTTAGAATTTCTTCTTCTCGTTTTGATTCCTTTTTTTTGCCTCTATATCTTCCCATCGAGCTAAAGACATTCATAATATCACACATATCTTATGATAAATAAATTACAACTCATCTATAGAAATAACAATACTTTATGCCATAATGGCATTATTACAGTTTACTCTTTTACCCAACATACAGTAAATAGTGTTCTAAAATGTAACATGAAACCATGCAGCTCTTAATTTTCAAAACAATATTATGCTAAGATCAATACAGCAATATAGACAGCAATGTGATGAATTGCTGATCACTTACACTTCGCACTCTCTTGTCAGCTTTCTGTTTTAACTGCTCAATCTGAAAGATATGAAGCAGCATTTTAGTAAAGCCATTTTTTCAATGCATTTACTTCACATTTAATTGTAGGAGTGTAAAGGAAAAAACAAGGGAAAACAGCATACTGTTAAACTGTATTGGTGGCAGCCTTCTCTTATAGGCCATTCAAAGCCATCTCCCTCTGGATTTCCAGACCACGTAAAGATTTGCTTGAAGTTATCCCATTTGCTTCCCAGGTCATAAGGGAATACAAAGGCTTCTTTTGTTTGATAATACTGAATGCGGTCTTTGGCCTGCAAGGAATGTATACAAATACAGTTGACAACAACAAACCCACCCTCTCAATTACATTAATATATTAGATTTTTAACATGGACATTCATGTTACCCAACATTTAAATTTGTGATTATTGTAGTAAAAAATGAGAAAGGTTTAACTAAGGTAAAAGGGAAATCCCAGGACCCACAGTTACTTAAATACAGCGGAAATTTTTAAAATTATATATTCTACAGGATTGAATTAGACCAAAATATTGGTTCAATTTATACTGAGTACTAAAAAGAGACAATTCTATTTCAGAAGTATTAAATAAAAATAGTTGAAAATACCTTCCTTTACAATAAATCAAACTATTTTTGATTTCATAATATTTCACTGTTTCTTAAAAGCACTCTGAGCTTCATATAATTCCTTAAAGTTCTTTACTGTATACTGACCTCTAGTGATGCAATGATATCACATATTAAAATTTATTTCTGGAATTATTTCTCCCATTATTCTCAGAATGGATATGGGAGGTGTTCAGTCATGTCAGTGATTGTTACAGTTTTTCCCTGAAGGTACAGGGAGACAATTCTCTTTTTGAATTTCTACATGTACAATGAAATGGAGAGACCTTACCAGCAAAATTAACCAGAAACAATTTTTATGCAAAACCATTGTTTGTTTAACCATGACTTACTGAATAAACTAAAATTGGCTACATTTGCAAAATATGTGGAATTATAAAGGATGATTGCCATACAACAATAGCTGGATTAATTCAACAAACTAAATCAGAATGAAGGAAATTATATAGTGGAGAAAAAAAGCAGTCTTAAAAAAAATCACTTTTGTGATTTCTACATCTAAATATCAGATGGCAAAATTTTCTTCCATCAAGTCTCTCTCTCTCTAGTGAGTAGCTTCTTGGATCAGAAGCTTAAATGAAACTGAGTTGCGCCAATTGCCAAACATATAAATATGAATTTAAAAATGACAAAAGGACAGATTTATTATGAGCCAAAGGAAGTGAATAATTTAAAGAATGTTCAAATTGGCTTAAACCCAACATTTAAAAGGCAATAGTGACCACATGTGCTAGATTCTTCTTGTGATGGAAGATTTTAGAAAATGTGTGAAAAGGCTGTAAAAGATCCTGGCTTAATTAAGTCACATAAACAGGAAACAGTACAACATCTACTACAGACTATTGCCTCTGTGGCATAATATCTGTTTAAATGAGTATGAGAATAATTACGTTTTACCTTTTCTTCAATCCATGATTCTATTGAAGTTTTATTCCTTAAAATGATTTTCATCTAAAAAAAATTACAAAGGTTAGCTCATGACTACAATTTATGAAGTGGGCAAATAGAAACACATTTCACATAAACTGTATTCAGAACACTAGATCAAAAAATGGAAAACGGAATCTTAACAGTACTGTTTATAATTTAAATGAATGAACCAATATAATGTAAAAGTCTTTGTAAATAAACAAGTAAGCAGTATTTCTGGATTCAGTACACTCAAGGATAATTCTTCTATCCATTCCATGCATCCATTGTTCCTTTTAACTAGCTGAACCCACCAACTACCAAAGTCTTGAAATCATAAATAGCATAGCAAATAAGCATACATGAAAGAACCTAACATTTCCATAGATGCACTGGTGGTACTTTAATTTTTGAGAGTGAAAATCTCAGGGAGTGATCTGGAAAATTTCGAATTTGTAACAAACACACATCTCCCTATTATTCTATCATTCCGTGCCTTTTGGTTAAATTATAAGCAATCTAAGGATTTCATTAATTTGTCCTGCTATTTATTATTGTGCATCTGAACTCTTTTGTAATATCTGAACATCTGATACCTGATCCTAAAGTAAACTATCACTTCCTTCCTTTTGTTTGTTACAGCAGGAAAATCCTTCCCTCCTATACTATTTCTTTCAGACATAAACAGAATGCCTTTCTTCTGTAGTGATGCACAAGAAGTAGCTACTAGAAGAAAATCTTGGTAGTGTAATTTTTTTTTCTAGAACAGCAGATTCAGAATTTACTTATATAAGTCTCAAAATTTGTTTTAACTTAAGGAAATGATAAGAATAATTTTAAATGAAACTACAACTTTTTTTTTCTAGGTATAACCCCAGAAAAAAATAAACAAAAACAATTTAATGAGTTATATACACACAGCAGTGAGAATAAATTTTGTTCAACACTGAAAGAAAGATACAATTCCAAAAATATCTGACTGGAAACTTAAACTTGGAAAATATGTAGCAATGGTAAAACTAGCAATATATATTCAAAATAAAAATTTAATCAAATTTAACAATTCCCACACACAATACATCACACAACATGCCAAATATGATCACTTACATTGTGGTTTCTAAGGAGGCCTAAATATCTACAAATATTGAAAATTAGCAAATGTAAAAAAAGGGAGAGGTTAGAAACTCAATAGCTTTTTTCTTTCTTGGCATTTTAATTCTTAAATTTGCTTTGCCTGTCTATCTATCTAAGAATATGATAGATAGACATACAAAGAGAAAGAGAGAGTATATATTATACTCTTTGTATACTTAGTATACAAAATACTAAGTAATCAGTACAAGACTGAAACTGAGTACAACAAATACTCTGATACAAACTGCAGAGAGTTTTTCTTCTTTAATGTTAAGTCTGAATGAAAAGTCAAATAATCTTATGCTTGTAATATTGATTACCTACATTGTAATTAATATTGATAGAATACTTCTTTCTCTTTCCTCTATTTGCAACCTAAGTCATCTAAACAACACAGTGTCAATAATCTTCAATTACTACCGTATAGATAACATTGTACCAAAACGATGTATTGATTTACAAAAGCATATAAAAGGGACAAAAGGAATCATTCTGTCATTTTACTACCTTATTAAATGTCTCCCTTTCCTTAATACTGTTCTCCTTCCTCTGTTGAGATTTTCATTTGAAAAAATTAGGGATAAATGTGTAAAAAAAGGAAAAGGAAAATCCAGTTCTACTATGAATGCACAGAGTCCAATCTATATATGTAGCTGCTTTATCTACAATGGAGCAAAAATCTCAGCGGCCAATCAAGCATAGCCCGCACATGTCCATGAGAGAGGTTTTTTTATAGCAGAAGTGGGAGGCCCATTGGTGTGAACAGTCATACTTAAGTCTTACGTAGCATGCCAAAACTTTAAAAATGAGTGGATGGAGCCAAAGGGAAACGTGAGGATAAATGTAAATAGAAAGTATATGAATATGAATATATTAAAGAAACAGGGGGCGCTCACACATTGCAAGAAATACAGAATGGCAGGAACATCTTAGCTGATAGGACAACATACTCATACATTAACACATCTACATTAGGGCCATGTGAAACAGTTTGATTAAATTATCCCTTCAAATTAGAACTGCAATGACTAAATTGACTCATAGCGTAGATAAAATAAGGAACATTTGTAATTTTGTACACACATATGCACTAACTAACTAGCCAAAAAAAAAAAAGAATCCTGGTACAAATTTGTTTTCACTTTTTTGAACTGAATCACAAATTCCAATAGGATCCTAGTTGATTTCTACATCTTAACCTCTCCCTCTTTCTTTCTTTTTCTCACACCCACAAACACATATATGCATAAAGTCTTTATTACTGATAAACATCTGAAACAGAAAAAAACTGTTTAGATAATAAACAGTTCTGAAGTTTAACTACAGATACTTCCCACTTATGTAAAGAAAGCTTGTCTTTCTTCTATTGCACAACTGATGATCTGTGGAAAGACTCTAGCTCTACTCCCTATAGGCTTCCCTAAGCATAATGCTGTGCGGTCATGATTATGAAATACACTGCAGATAGACTTGAAATTCAAATTGCTGATTGGATATTTAAAACAACAGTCCAGAATTAAGAGAAAATAAGATGCTATACGGCACTGAGAACTGTCTCCACCCTTTGAGCACCGGAACATCTCGTCAGAACATCTCAGCTCTGTCTCTGACTCACCTGAATAACAAACAACATTCCAACAGCTAGTGTAGTACCTAATGCCAGTCCCAGGGCAAATAAAGAGGCTGCAAATGCAGACAACTCAAAAGGAATTATTGGGCGAGGATCCCTCCTGGCTGCACTCATATCAATTTTCACAGAACTCCAGCCAAAGGAGACCTATTAAAAAGAAACAAAAGAGAAGAAAATTGGTAAGCGGCCAGCTGAACAACATTCAGTTCTTCCTCAGCAAAAATTCTCTAGTCTTAACTGTTTATCGATAGAAGTTCAAACTTCAATCAGAGTTGTTTTCATGGGTTATGCCTAAGCCAAAAGTTATATCTTACCCGAAGGACATACAGTATCTGATTTATTGGGAATGTCATTTGTTAAACATGAATAAATGACAGACATACTGAATGTACAAGACTTATAGGTAACTTTGAATTTAAAGCTAAGCATTCTGAAAGGAAACAGTGAATTTTCTTTCTTTAATTTGCTACATTTTTCAATGGTTCCTAATTTTATAGATGCTTTAAAATGGAATAAACAACTTATTGAATGATGTTATCCACAATCTATTATCAGTGACAGAGAGAAAAAGATGCAAAATGTAGCACAGAGTGCAATTTCTGAAGAAATGTCTGAAGAACTTTCCTTATCTTTAAGGCGTAGTCTCCTTTCTGATTAATTAATTATTTAATAAAAATTTTATGCCACCCATCTCCCCTATAAAGTGACTCTGGGCTTTAAATTAGGTTCGTGAAATATATTATATATGTGGAGGAATAACTACCGTACTTCTGGGTTAGATGAAGAAAGTATAAAGGATATGAAGCAAAAGTTACAACCTTAAAAAATTCCAGATTGTCAGTATGAAGACACTTGGCAGACAAAAATGTAATTTTAACTACAGTAAGTATATGATAAGGTAGAATTATGAAGACTGTTTTTCCAAAAGCGAAGTCGTAGAATTCTGCATATGTTTTAAAGAAGCAAAAGAATGTTTTCTTACCCTGTTATAAAGCTGAGTATACATGGTCATGATAAAAATAAAAGCAGCGTGAATACAGCCCAGAGGGGCTAGCAGAAGAAAGAGTGTAAATGAGGCATGATTCTGAAATCCACAGCAGTTATTAATCCATGGACAGTGGTGGTCCATCTTCATCACACACCTAAGAAGCAAATCCAAGTTTAATACAAGCACAGTGACCAGCAGCCATCCCTAGTCTTGTTCATCAAATATATCTTGATGTCTAAAAGAAGTCTTAATTTTAGACAATATTGATACAGCAAAAAAAGCTGTAAGTGTAACATAAGGAACGTGACATGGGTTTTATTTTCACGTTCCATAAAATCTATGAAATGATTTAAGGGGGTGTGCTATTATAACCTGAGTAAATAGGTATTAATTCTACCCAATAAAAAGTATTTATCAGCAATAGTACCTGTTACATTTTCGGCAGTGATGTGAACGTGGTGCTTTGTAAGATTGGCATATTTTACAGTATTGAAGATACATGCAGTCCTGAGAATTTTCCTAAAAACAAAACAGTATATATATACACACACATACACAAATAGAAACTGATAAAAGAAATAAATATCTCATAAAGTTCACCTATGCATTAAAGCAGTTTCGGAAGTAAAACATAGCAACGTTCCTGCTGCAGGAACAAGCCTAATGCACAAGAAGAAGAAAAATCAGTGTAACTGTATAAGGGTGGTGGCCATTGATAAACTATAGATATATTACCACCTTGTTCAATGAGTCTTACCTGCAAGCTGCCTTACTCACTAGACCATTTTTTTTCAGAAAGAAACCATTTTTTTAAAAGAAAATCTGAGGATATAAAATTCTTTTAGGTATCTGTTGCTTAGCTAGTGCTATCCTGTGAAGAGATGTATCTGGTAGGAGGCAGATTATAGTTTTAGATATGTAATGGCAATTATGTATTCAGCAAGTATCCACAAAAGTGCATAGTTTAATTTTCCACTGGCTCCCATTTTGTTTTCATGCTGCAGATCCAAAAATTAGGTTTCCTAAGCAATTGCCTAACATAACATTAGGACGCTACGGAGTGAAATATTATTTTAAGGGGAGGGGTGGGTATACCATATTGTTATTTGCTTACTGGTTTCCATCCAATAGGAACATATCCAGGGCCAACAAACATGGCATTGAAGTAGTTATAAAGGATCATAATAGTCCAATTGATGAGCATGATGAAATTAATACTTCCTCCTGTTGTATCCAAAGGCCAGTACCACAGGACTGCATCGATGATAGCCATGGCAGAACATATTGCTATTACACTAAGTGCTATGATTGGTCCCCAGTGGCATAGTCTTTTCAGTTCATAGAGATTTTCAAATTTAATGATTGAACAAAACATTCCCATGCTGCATTCAAGTTGATTCTTATTTCATACAATTTCTTTCAGGAAAACATTTCCACTTGTCATAAATTTTCATCTCTGGTAAGATGAATGGTAAGATGTCCAAACACTAATTTCGAAGTAGCTGGATTTAAGCCATTCTTCACATTTGAAAGAATCATCAACTACAGGAACTCTTCATGAGTTTTCTTTTAAAACCTGAGGGGGGAAAAAGGAAGAAAATTTCCAACCACAGCAACTACAAAATAAACATTTTTATTAAAAACAAATTGATCTGTAGCAAAGACCATGGTTCACTGACACAAAAATGGGCTGTAGAGCACCTCACTCCCTGTTTTCTCTCTCTGTCATAGTCATACGTTTGGCTCAGATCCTCATTGTGTGTGTGCGTGCGTGTGTGTGTGTGTGTGTGTGCGTGCATTTTTTAAAAAAATAATAATCAGCTAATATCTGAACTGGAAAATTGATTCTAAGCTTATTTCAAGTTAGAATAACTAGTAAATATTAACAAGATTATACCTTTTCTGTCCAATGTGGACCATCTGGTTATTTTATTTAGTGCAGGCAAATGATGGTTTATGAAGCAAATCCTGAAGAAATAATTTGAAATGTAATTTTTCAAATACTTTTCAGTGAAGCATCAGTTCCTCATTCTAGGAAACAGCCCAAGAACTCATTTCAAATGCAAGTAAGAATTTAGATATGTTTTTTTTTAATGTGTATGTCACACAGCAGGAGAAAACTTCAAAAAGTGTTTGTGACACTGCAATGAAGTTAGTGCTTCATTTGGGAAATTGCCTGAGCTAGCATAAGTTGCTGTTTTTGTCTAGATCAGCAAGGGAAAGGCAATTTCCTTTCTTTTCCTGGAAAAAATGCAATAAAGTAATCAAGTATCTATTAAGCATCTGAAAATATGGACAGCTTTCCACTACAAAAATGTTTGATTTTTAACAAAGGAGAGTACGATCTGGTAGTCCATCATTAACTAATAATGAAAAAATCCAAAGTATTTATTTTAGCCTCTTTCACCTACAGATTGATTAATTCAATGACATTCCAAGTAAGTTCAAGAACAATAGGATAACTTATGGTCTCTGTGTCACAAGTACTGCTGGGAGATATAACTATTTGCTATACTATTTGCTAGGAGTACAAGTAGCCTTCAATTTACAACAGTTCATTTAGTGAAAATTTGATGCTGCAAAAAGTGACTTATAAGCATTTTTTTCACACTTACAACTACTGCAGCATCCCCATGGTCACATGATCAAAATTCAGATGCTTGGCAATTGATTCCTATTTATGACGGTTGCAGCGTCCCGGGGTTATGTGATCCCCTTTTGCAACCTTTTAACTCTGCTTATTTAATAATTATACTTCATCACTGCTCTACAACCACCAAAAAAAAAAAAAAGATTTGATTTGCAATAAAGCCTTGCAACTTTTCCACATGACGTTAATTTATGCAGAACACTTATATAAGTAATTAATTGAAACAACAAAGATCCTAGGGAGTGAAATCTTTCCCTGCTTATTAGCTCAGAAAAAAGCATCTCTGTGCTTTGAGCATCGCAATACAAAATGACAGCACGGAGTTCGTTCCCCCCTTCTCTATGTACACCCAATTCCAAGGAGGGCGCAAGTAGTTCAACAGGTGAAGCGCGTGCTACGTCTGCTTCTCTGCCTATTTCTCGCAATTTCAAGGACAGGGAAACAAAAAACCCAAACCTTCTTCCTCCTTTCAATGTAAAACGGGGGACTGGCGAAGACTCAGCAGGCAAAGTAAAAGCAAAGGCTGATCACGGCACAGCCTCTCCCCATCCTTTCTACGCTTAGAGTAGAAGAAGGGAGAGAAGGATCTGCAATCTCTTTTGCTTCGAACGGAAAGTTCCGAGGTCTCTGCGACCGCAGTCAAAGCAGGACATAGCGGCTTACCAGCGACCAACCCCAGCCTGCTTTGTCTTGGGTTTCACCCGCTGCCTTGATCTTTAGGCAAAGCCAACCACGGATTCCCCGTTGTCCGCCTTTATTTGCCGCTCTTTCAAGCGACCCCGTGCTCTACTTCTCCGGGAAACCTTCCTAGAACCCGGACATGCAATCCTCCCGTTCCGCCCTGACTTTGGAAATGCCCTCAATAGGCTGGCAAGTGTCTTGGGGAAACATTTCCCCCACGGACAGGAACACATTGCGGATGAAAAAGAGGTTTCAATCCAAACACCCTTCCACGGCCCGCAGAATTCTTATTTTCTTAGCAGAGAAACTCCGACGGACGGTCGCCCTGCCTCTTTCTATCTTCCTTGCCTTGCTCGAAAAGATAACCCGGTGAAGGTCGTCGACTACACGGCGTCGGTCAGGAAAAGGTGCGGGGAACTCTGTGGGGGACGGGGGCACATAGGAGAGCGGAACCTCGGCTCGCGTCAGAAGAACCCGGGAAGACCTTGTCCGTGGGACTCAATCCGGAAGTCTTCGGCGTTGACAGGAGGAGCGTTAGAGCGGCTGTACTTGAGAGTTTTGGTGTTTCGGCAGCTCGCGAAAGGCGAAGACTTCTTCGTTTACTTCCGTCAACGGCGGGCAGTTTGGCTGGTTGGACATTCAGGTCCAGTTTCCCCCCCCCTTCTTGTTGTTGCTGCTGCTGCCGCCATCATGTCCTCTGATTTCGAGGGCTACGAACAAGACTTTTCGGTTCTTACCGCTGAGATCACGAACCGCATCGGAAAAATCCCCAAGTTGGTTGGAGGTGAGTAATGGGTGGTGGGTGGCAGCTCTGGGCAGCCCTCTGCATCTCCCCAGCCGATGTCACGACCTGCTGCCTAGTTGTCACGACTGTGATCCTTTCGTGCCTTGATGTTGTAGTTAGCCTGATCATCTAGGTAGGAAGAACCCTGCTGGTCGTC
>JANHJO010007576.1:13704-24525 GCA_032468235.1 Pseudoxyrhopus heterurus | reverse complement strand
ACTTGCTAAATTGCAGGCAGCTGGCAGCTAAGTACTAATTACTAAGTACTGCGCTCTAACCGCTGCGCCACTAAGGCCCAAGTTGGTAAATAATATAATTCACCACAGCTTGCACCACAGTTGTTCAAATTATCTGGGATGATCCATTTCCTGCATAAAAGGCAAGGGCATCTATTGGATATCTCAAATAGTTTATCAACAACATGCTTATCAATATCCTATCAACAGGTCCAAGGAAATGACTGGTATCTAATCAGATGCATCAGTTTTGAGAATGGATCAATCTAATCCAATTCCCTACACTTCTGCAGCGTATGGCAGAGTGCAAATTGTTATTCACAAGGTCACATTATTGACTAGAGACCATCATTTGTGATATACAAAATATTTTACACTCTCTCACTCTCTGCATATCCTTGAAATACAGATAAATTATTTAGTGAATGCTGAATTTTCAATTTTTATACAATGTAAAGGGAAAAATGGAACTAGAAAAGTTTTGTATCAAGTTGAGGAAAAATCAAAATAATTATATATTTGAGTGGGGTTAAAATTAGTTTTGGAACTCAAAAAGAAGTCCACCTTAGTCTAACAATATAATGATGATTAAGGTAAGTAAAGCTATTACAAACTTTTACTATAAATTATGGTTAAAGGGACTTGGAGAATGCTTAAATCTTTGAGGTGGTCATCGCTGTCTAGGAAATAGCTTTTCAGTGGCAGGGAAGTATTATTAGAAAAGGTATTTTACCCTGTCCTATTTTTCCTCTTATTTCCTCAAAAAGAAAGTCAAAGCTATGGTGGCTGGGGTGGCTACAATGAGAGTATCTGCGGAAACTACCGAGATGGAGCACAAACTCTTTCGCTCCCATCTATTGATCGAGGATTGAGGAAAGGATATACCCTTGCTATGACACTTGTTTTTCTTGTGATCGTGTGCGCATCTTCCTCAAAGCCGCTCTCTCGTTTTGACCCCCGAGTGCTCAGAAAGCTCGTCTTCTTTGAAGGAACGGCCCGATCCTCTTTCCGCTTAAGGAGTTTTCCCCCACCGGCTACCCACTCCGCGATCTTTCGTCCTTGGAGGCTTTCCCTCCTCTCGACGGAGAAGCGCCTTGGGAAACAGCTGTCGGGTAAAGGGCGTGGTCTGGAGCCACACCTAGGAAAGAGGCGGGGGGCTCCGCGGCCGGCACGCAGCGAGTGATGGGGCGGGGTAGGACAGCATTGCCCGAGGGCGGCTGGCTGGGGGTGACGATGGCCCCATCCATAAAGCCGATGTTCCCCGTGCAAGGGAGTCACTCGGCCGGCGGATCCTTCTCCGTGCTGCAGACCGCGCACCGAGGGTGTTGGGGTGAGGTTGCCCCAAGTCCAGAGGCGCGGCGAGACTGGGAGAAGGCTCTTCAGTGCCGCGGGAGCTGCAGAGCTGTAAGTGCTGCTCCCTCTCCAAGCAGGCCGTGCTTCGGAGAGTCGTTGCCCCCTCTGCCGCGCCGTCCTAATCTAGAGGCAATTTGCTTCCGGCTGGGCGACAAAGGAATTGGCCCAGAGTCGGATTATGCTTAAACTACGCTGCCGTCCAGGGCGGCAGACGGGTGTCTCCGCTCCCTTTCCTCGTGTGGGTTTTCGTTGGCCAGGTCAGAGCAAAACCTCTGGAGGCCGTGTGCGGGACGCTCCGAGTGAACAGTGGCCGAATTGATTTTGGGTGGCGCGCCGAGTACCATTTTTGCTTTCACTTGGCTCGTGGATACCAGAGCCGAAAAGACTTCTACGGCTGTTCAGAAATAACTGGGTTTTTCCTTCTCTAAAGGACAGCCTTCGTTTTGATTAAAGGGGAGGGAGACAGACTACGGCATGTGGGAAAGGGAGAGCGGGCGAGCGCAAGGACGAAACCAAATTGGACCGCATTTCGATAAAGAGACTAAAAGAAAAGGCGGACTCCTTATTGACCTTTGGGATAATAAAAGAACTATAAATTATGACACCAAATTGAGGTTACTTTAAAATAATTCTTTCATTATTACAAAATTAGTTAACAAAACAAGACCACGCCGAATATATAGTATTCAATTTTTACTCTAGTTTTATTAACATTTTGTAAATATCCTATCAGAATACATTTCTAATTTGCTTAATCCGATAGACAAGAATCCTGCCTATCAAATGAAAACTGAGTCGGCTAGCCAATATTGTACTGTATCAATATTGCATCATGTATCACATCACTTAGCATGTTTGTTATTTAAAATATATGAAAATATTGTAGTTTTTAAAATAATTGGAATACAAAGATAGCATACAAGAAATTTAATTAGGACAAGATTCAAAGAACTTCATTGTATTTAAATTAGCTCTCCGTTCTATGGGATTCGCTGTTTTTTCCTTTCTCTTTAACTGATTGATTGATGGGCGCGGGGCAGCAGCCCTTTCGTTTTCTACTCAGGCAACAACGCGGACGTTGTTGAACTCGGACCAGAAGCAAAGCTGGGCGAATCGTTTAATCCCCTCGGCTGGGAGAGGAATCGGATTGGCGCCGAGGCCGAGTCGACTCACCTTTCACTGAGGCGTCGAAAGTGGAAATGAATGGGTCTGGAAGGATTTTCCAGGGTCATGAACTTGTTTTTTCTTGTAACTGTCAAATATACCTAACCAAATATTAGATGCTCGTCTGTTTTCGGTGCGATCCAGGAGCCCGAAAGACGGAAGGAGCTTTCCTAGTGGTGGCCCCGCAAAGAGCGGCGGAGTGGCTGCGCTGCAGAAGGGAGGGGAAAAGGGTCGCCCGGCATAGGACTGGCTCGACCAACGTGCTGAATTTCAGTCCTGAAAGAGCAGGGCCAGAAGATGAGCGGCTTTTGCAAGCTGGCGCCCCGAAGAGTTAAAAAAGGGGAACGGGGCATGCCTTTCCTCCGGCCTTTGGAGAATCCACACGTGTGGCTGCTGGTGAGGAAAAAGCGGCGGTCGCTACTTTCGTAGACTTTCCCAGAAAGGCGTATCTGTAAATCCGTAGGAAAGGAATGCCTTATGCTTCTTCCAGAAAGTTGCTTCGAGACCCTCGTCGTAGCCACCCAAAGCGGGCTAGTGTAGCCTCTTCATCGCGGGAAGTAAGCGAGGGTGCTTTCGTTAGAGGCGGTGTGTGTGTGTGGTTTCCAGCGGCCGCATAAGGCAGGGCATGCAGCCCACTGGTGGGTGCTTTGGAGGGTCCTGGGAAGCCCAGCGCACCATCTAGAAAAGACTGAGTCAGTTGATTGCCTCCTCCCCCACCCCTTCCGACGAAGGAAGCAGGGCCCGCGCACTGGAAGAGAACCGATCCCTGGAGCTTCTGCCTCCGAGGCCAACGAGGGGGATTCAGAGCTGGCACCAGTTATATGAAGGGGTTATTCTGAAATGGAGCAGCAAAGTTTTGGACGTTAGGGGATGGGCCCAGAATGACCACCTTCTTCTTTGAAATGGGGACGAGTTCAAGATATGAAATAATGGGTTTAAATTACAAAGAAGCAGATCTTGGTAAGACCTGTTCAATGGTAGAATAGATGCCTCAGAAGATGGGAAGATTCCCTTTGCTGGAGGGAAATGACCACCTCTCAGGAATATTATACAAGATTCATGCTCTTGTAGGAGGTTGCACTAATAATCTCAAAGTAACCTTCAATCCTCTGTACATAAAACAGAACCTAGGCCAAAGAATTACAAATGCCATGCTTTATCCTTGGTAGATTAAAATAAAAGGAATTGGAATTGTGCCCCTTTGATTAAAAAGAGGAAATCAGAAATTAGTTTGGCTGGGTGGTAAAATGGATTGCTTTTAAGAATAGAAAGAAGTATGAGCTCTTAAAGGGCCTTAGCTGTTAAAGGTTGCATTAAAATTCTGTATACTAGCATGTGCACAAATGATGTTGCCACAAAATTTGCTGACCTGTTGCCATTCTCTATCCTACCTCTGCTTGGGGCAACGTTCAAGTCATCACTGAATTGTGATGTTTTAATTTGTGAGTGGGCATTTTTGTAGGCAAAATGGTTTGTTTTCTGTCTTCGAAGTAGCCTCTTTCAGCATACCATTCGACAGAGAGAAAATATCCACCAGTCACTGCAGTAGGAGTGGGAGGGGTTTCAGTTCAGGACTGTTGAGTCTTTCCTCCTTTGTAGTTTAGACACACATATACCCCAGCAGCATCTTTTTTCCTGCTATGTATTCATGATATTGCTTTCATCTGTTCCCCAACCTCTAGGCTAGGCTTCGCCATGCCTTCTTGAAATACAGATTTGCCCCTTATTCTAATTAAGGTTTTATCATAAATATAATCTGACATGTTTCACTTACTACTCTGTTGGTGACATAATTAAGTGACTTCTAGATGGTAGAATCAGCTAGCAGAGCCTACTGGCCATTTTATAGTCAAGCATCTCTTTTACAATCACTGGTCCTTGGCTTCCATGGTGATTCCACCTCTGGAGCAGGGTTCTCTTGGGCTCCCTATATTTACTGAGTCTTTGAGTTATTGCCTGATTCCCACATGTATAGTAACAAACAAAATACCTACGAAAGCCCAATCAGACACCGGCAAAAACCTTTTAAAATCACTGTGTAATAAAGATGGCAATATGTTTTCTGCCCTTATCATGGATTGGCAACCATTATCCCTCTTCAAAATGCCTTGGGTCCATTGGGGCAAAGAGGGTCCAGAGGAATACATGAAGGGCCACTTGGAAACCATTTGATGCCTCCTTGATTTCTCAATGGCCTTTAATACCATTGGTTTTTATAGATTGACTTTGGGTTGCAGTGGTTCTTGTTTTTCCAGGATTGGCAGAGGAGGAGAGTTTCATTTCTAATCTCCTGCTTTACAGGGTTCCTCAGGATTCTGTTCTCCTATTAATTTTTAACATCTACACGAGGCCACTGAATGAAGTCATGGGGTTAAGAACCATTGATATACTGATAGTATCAGCCATATATCTCTACCCTAGTTGATTAAGTGATGCCATCAGAATTCTTTCCCAGTGTCTGGAATCTAAGGGTATCCAAATGGAAAAGAAGGCTTTGCCTTAACCCTAGTTAAACCAAATATTTTTTTATCTTCTCTTTTAGTTCTAAATGAGGTAGGACTAACAGATAGATCAGATGTGCAGTTTGGATTTTCAGTTCTTGTTCAAAGAGCAGATGGCAGCTATGGTTAGGAGAGTCTTTCTACAAATCCATCTTATACACAAATCGCACCCATTTCTGAATCAGGAGATCCTGTTTATAGTCGTTCAAAGTTTGATCACGTCTCATTTGGATTGTTGCATGGCACTCTGTATGAGCTTATCCTTGAAGCCTAGAAGTATATTTATTGCATAGTGTGATACACATGGTATGACTCCTAGTAGACTTCCAAATATAATTCAACATCTGGTTATCATGTTCATGGCAAAAGGCCAAGTCATTTGTGGACTATTTATCTTTGATTATTTCTGCCCATTATACAAGATTCAACAGGGTGGGAATGCTCCAGGTCTTGTCTATGAAATAGTGTCATTGCTGGAACTTAGGAAATTTAACTTGTCACAGTACTTGCTCGATATGACAACATACTTTTTGAGACTCAGATGACCCCAACTCTACTGGACTTTCATAAGGCCTGGAATGGCTGTTTCTTCCGCTAGGCATTGTGTCAGAGTGGTAGATGATCCAATTTTTCACATTTAGTGAAATGATTGTTATTGGCCTTGGATTTATCTCTGTTCTCATTGTTATTTTTTATTTTTGTTGACTTTTTTGTTATTTGTTTCAACACAATATTAGTCAGAATTACATATTTTGATTTGGGTGAATATAAACGGATGGATGGATGGATGGGGCTTATCAGCTGAAAATTAGAACTTTTTGAATGCATTAATGCAAAACATTTTCACAAGAGCAGGGATGACTTTGAACAGGTTGCTAAAATTGTTGGTCTGTTAAAATTTATTCTTCTATCAGCCTACATTAAAGATAGCTATTTGTGAGTGTTCTCCAACCAGCTTGTGATATTTGGTGGCTAGAGAGACAAACTAACTGGGACAATTCACCCATCCTTATCCTTAATATGTAGCGTATAAAATAACTAAGAAGAACAATATTTGCCAGCATTTTGTCCATACAGCATGATTCCCAGAAGGGGCAGAACATTTTATGTCAGTATAGATTCCTGCTGGCTCAAGTACTGTTGTATAGTATTTTAATTAATCCTTAGGAAGAACCCACTGTTTGGCTAGTTTGTCTGCCTTTTCTCCTACCCATTGTTTGAGTATTTCTAGGTTAAAATAAAATGAAATAAACATTTAGCAAGCCACCAGAGCAGAAATAACTCGAGAGGAGGGAGTTAGGTCCTGCTAGAATTAGACAACTACCTGCACCTTGTAGATTAGGAAGGTGAGATTGACTAACTAGTAGACATTCACCTCTTACTTCACATGAAAAGTGTAGAACATTATGAATGGACAAATACAGGAAAATGTGAATAAGCAACAAAACTCCAGGTCCTCTGGACATGACAATGAGGAAGGACTTCTTCTGAAGGTTTCACATTCATATTTCATAGTATTGTCAAAGCAAAATAGTATAGAAACATTCCTTCTCAAAATGAAACGACAGGTCTATTTTCTTCTACCTTTTAGGAAGCTTATAGAAAAGCTAGTGTCAAAAAACAGGTGGGGGATAATAGAAATGAAAGGAACTTGGGATACAAAGTAATAATACTGTGAGGGTAGTATTACATTTTTCCAAAAGTTCATGTATTTTGTAGACTTTAAAATCACCCAGTCTCAGTTCTAAGTGAATGTAGCACTTTTTGAATATTTGTGTGCCTGTTCTACATAGTTCAACAGATTATTCTTGTAAAGAGAAAAAATAAAACTAATAAACAATTGATAGTGCATATGTTGTCTTCCTTGAAGCAACCTTAATAAGATATTAAATAGAGATCCAATCATGTTGTGAATTTTAGCAAAATCCAGATTGTTCAAAAGTTAAATTGTTGTGATTTTCCTGGTTTTCAAATGCAGGCCATATGTGTGCTTACACAGAGTTTTAATCTTGCTCTCCTAGCTGAGGTCAAGTTCTATTATTTCACTTGCCACTCCCATTATTTAATGAAGCATAGATTAATTTAAAATACTGTGCTCTAATGGTTTTATGTTGAAAGTCAGTTTTATAATAATGTTATTCTCTTTTTTTATTTAAAAGTCAAAGTGGTGAACATGCCCAATAGTTCTTCCACCTCCTATTTTCCCCACAACAATAAGCCTGGGAGTGCACTGGGCTGAGAGAGAGACTGGCCTAAAGTCACCCAGCTGGCTTTTATGGATAAGGGACGCATAGAACTTGCAGTGTGCTGTTTCTAGACCATCACCTGAATCAACACACCAAACTGGTTCTCATTTTGTATTTAAAGTATCGTTTCAACTGTACACTCCCCTAAAATATTCTTTCTTATATTATTTAAACTGGTTAATTTTATCCAAGAGTTCTTTGAGAACATTGAATTTGCAGTGGTACTCCATGCTGTGAATTGGAATTTTAAATTCTGTGTATATGGCAGGAACTATTGGTAGCTTCAGTTTTCCAGGCAGATTTTACATTATTATTTAATCTATATTTTTGTGGTAGTACCGGTATATGGAATATTTAAGTTTTGCCATTATTGTCAGGTGATATAACAATCGTTTTATCAAACCCAACTCTGCTTTAAGAAGATTTTACTACTTCTTTTCTATAAACCCTTTTAGGCACCTGAAGAGTTTAGTACATTTTTGGTTTTGCATAACAAATACCATCCTGTTAATTACTACTTAATACCTCCACAGTGAAGACTGCTTTGCAAAAATACATCTGAACACTTTTTTTATTGTTGTTTTAGTCTGAGTGCTGTCCAAGATTTTTTTGATATGACATCCAGTGTGCCAATAACTATGGGGACTACTATGGTAGGTTTATACAATAATTTTTCAACTTCAATTTTCAAATCTTGATACCTTGTGATTTTCTCCAGTTGTTTGCCTTCTATTCTACTATCCCTTGCTAAAAATGAAACACTTTCATTTTTCTAATCAGTTATATCTTGTGTGTTATGACTCTAGGTTTGATCTGTCTGTATTTGGAAATCCCACAATATTTTAACCTGGTCATTTTCAATTAGTTTTTCAACTATATATGCCCACTAATTTACTATTGGTACATCATAATGTACCAATAATGTTCCAGTGAATCATTTTGGTGACTGTGTTATGTTGTTGTTTATAATCAGCTTTATGATCTTCATGCACAAGCTGAGTATATTGTCTACTTCTTCTTCTTTGCACAATCTGTATTTTGAATCATTTGATGATTTTTCAGTTTTAGCCTTCATTGCATTAGTTCGAATAACTGGCTCTTGTGCAGCCAAAAATCAATCCTTCAGTTTCTTTTTTAACGTTTCAGTTGTAAGCTATTGTCAGATTTTACCTTTATTCACTTTCCCTTCAATCTTTTAGTCTTCTATCCTTAACTCCCTGCTCAGGCACAAAACCCTATACCATTTCAGACAAATGGTTTCCAAACTCTTCTTAAAAACTTCCAGTGTTGGAGAACCCACAACTTCTGCAGGCAAGTGATTCCACTGGTTAATTGTTCTAACTGGTTTTATAGAATTTTGTAGAAATTGATCAAACCAATTTTGTACAAATTGACTTAGCAATACAACTTAGCACTTAGAGTTATATACCACTTCATATGCTTGACAGCCCTCTCTAAGTGGTTTACAGAGTTAGCATATTGCCTCCAATAAACTAGTTCCTCATTTTACCAATCTTGGAAGATGGAAGTTGAGTCAACCTTCAGCTGGTGAGGACCGAATTACTGGCAATGACAGTGAGCTGAATTAGCCTGCAATATTGCTTTCTAACCACTGTGCCACCACAGCTCCTTAATTAATGTTTTTCCTTGCCGGCATTCTGTTTGTATTTTTATTATGTTATTTCAATATTCACTTTTTGTTTCCTGTATATTTAGTAAGCTCCAATTTTTAGTTTGTATCAATATTTGTTCTTGGCTGTCTTTTACATAATTAGCCAATCCATGCTTTTCTTCTTTGATAGTTTGTTTGATCTGAAGTAAACCTCAGCTTCCATTTCTATGGGGCAAATAGATTATATCATTTTTGGGATGTAATGCATAGTGAATAGTCATCTGCTTTCTTGTATTTTCAGTCCAAACTGTCCAGTTCACTATGTATCCTAATTCCAGTGGTATAATATATCATAGTTTGGGGCCAAGTATTAATGGGTTTGATGGTGTTCTCACCGTTCAATTTTGTCTTTAGCAATTTTCTCACTTCTTTGAGGTATTCTTTATTAATCATATTTTTAACTTGTCCGTGTTTGATGTTATCCAATTATAAAATGCTCAGACACACATAGGCTTTATCCCGATGGCACCTGATGGTTTGGCTATTTGGCATTTCAATTTAATTTGATTTTACCCCAGTTTATTGCTACTGAAGTACATTTTCCTAAGCCAAATTCCATTGCTGTATCTATGCTAGAAATTCTTATAGTATTTGTCAGTGATTAGATTTCTATTTCTGATTTTCCATAAAGCTTCAGATCATCCATGTAAAGCAAATATGAGATTTATTAGCATTTTTTGCTGTTTGATAACCAAGATTTGTTTTCTTCAAAATTTCTAAAAGTGAATCATGGCAATGACAAATAATAAGAATCATATTGAGTCATTCCTGAGGTGAAGTGAAATGCATCCCTAGGAATTAAAGTAGAATCCTATATGATATTGCATCTGTAATAATGATTTTTAAAAATTCTGGGTGGACTTGGGAATTCATTTCAAAGAAATCTACAGGAAACAGACCCCAATCCTAATCAAAGTTTGAATGATATTTATCATTTCTTCCAAAAATTTTTACTGACACACTGATTTATTTCAGAAAGGAAAAAAAACCCTCTCTGTAAAGAGCCTTGTATTTGTTTAAGTGTACCAGCTTTTAAAAGTTGGTACACTTTTACACATAAAGCTGGAAGCAATTTTTTTGAATATATTCAGAGGTGCTATTCAGCCAGTTCTGACAGGTTCCGGAGAACCAGTAGTGATAATTCGGAGAACCGGCAAACACCACCTCTGATTGGCTGACCACATAGCCACGCCCACAGAACAGGTAGTAAAAACATTTAAATCCCACCACTGAATATATTCTTTATTATTTTGTTTGTTTACTTGTTTTAGTAATTTTTAGTAATCTTTTTTCACCTCCCTCTAGTTTGTCCAAGTATTATTATACTCAGAAAAAATGCCAACCTAGAAAATTTCATTTCCACAGTGTATGTGAGAGCATGGGTGCATGCAAGTGCACATATGTCTATATGAATGAGGTGGTTAAAGTACTGAACTAGTTCCTCCTTTTCCCTCCTTGTAGGATATAGAAGCTAGGTAGGTCACTTTGGGTCAGTCACACTCTCTCCATTCTAGCTTGGGAAATTGAAAAAAATCTCCTTACCAACCCAGACTAATTTGGACAAATGTGGTAGAAGGGATTTTTATAGTGCAGTGCATTGAATTGGGCTGGATGTGAATACATACAATATGTACAGATGGGTATTATTTGATTTGCATTAAATTAAGTACTGTAGTTGGTATTTTGAAAAGGACTCATATTTATAATAAACTTTGCACAGTTTACAAAATGGAAATAAACAATAAATTTGCACTGACATGACTTTCTTTAAAATGCTGAAAAAAATATTTATCTACATGAAACCACTGGGTGAGATCATCCGATGACACGGGGTGGGTTATCATCAGTATGCTGATGATACCCAGTT
>JANHJO010007574.1:5089-17348 GCA_032468235.1 Pseudoxyrhopus heterurus | reverse complement strand
AGGTCTGTATAGACATGCACAGTAGGGAAAGCAGGGGGAAGACTGGTTTCTGCACATGCTCAGTAGAGGTTTGTGTTTGAAGAGGTGTGGGGGTGTCCAGTTTGACACCTTTTTTCGGGATGAAAGAAGGATCAACCTGGTTCCTGACCCCCCCAGTGCTCGTCTCCAGAGTGTAAGGTATGTGTGTGGCAGGTTTGGGCCAAATTGGTGGAAAAACGTATTCAGGATATACATACAAACATACATACGCACACTTCTCTTTTATAGATATAGATATATTTAAAAGAGGTCTCTTAGGATATTCTTTTGGGTTGAGGGAAAAGTGAACTGAGACTGGTAATTCCTGTAAAATTGCCTCTGAGAAGACATGGGTTCTCAGTGTAAGGTTGTTGAAAAAACACTTGAACCAAATCTGCTGATCTGATATGCTCTAGGGTGTGGGTGTAAACTCTATTGCCCAGATTGATCGGTGTACAGAATAATTGTTGCAGGTTGAAATTGAATTATATCATCTGAACTAAGAGGAATCAGTTTAAACCACATAGGTATCCTTAAATCATTCAGAATTGAACTTTTTTTCTTCCATTTAATTATATCGAATTCTCCTCTGTTAATTATAGGTTTTGGAATGTGGAGTCTGTGAAGATGTATTTTCGTTGCAAGGAGACAAAGTTCCTAGACTTCTTTTATGTGGTCATACTGTCTGCCATGACTGTCTTACTCGACTTCCTCTCCATGGCAGAGCAGTTCGATGTCCTTTTGATCGACAAGTTACTGAACTAGGTAAGGTACTTTTAAACCTTGATACATAGTTAAGATTTTGCTGTTTAGTAAGTGGAAATTGAACTCAACTATTTTATTCAGATTATATATATTAATGTGTACATGTGTGTATATATTAGCCATAAAAGCCAGCTGGGTGACTTGGACCAATCTGTTGACCCAAGTACCTGTGAAATCAGTTGTAAGATGAAGACTACCTGTATTGCAAGCTGGGTTAATGAAAATCCTAGGAGCTTCATTTTTGCCTATTGTTTGGATCAGAATGAATCAAAATTTTAATAAGAATCCAAGATGCTAGGCCTACAAGACTACAAAGTATATTTTGGTCCAGGGTGGGAAAATATGTGCTGAAGCATTGATTTCACTACTACTGATGCTGGTTGATGGGAAAGAATTGCATTTGAAACAAATAGGGGATTTTAAATAGGTTCCCAAGAAAACTGGTATGAACTCTTTCTAGAGAAGTGTTTGTCAACCTTGATAATTTTAAGATGTGTGGACTTCAACTCCCAAAATTTGTCAGCCAGCAATGCTAGAAAAATACATTCAGGTCTTCCTCTTGGTTTGTCATTTGTATTTCCTTTTTAAATTTTAAAGCCTCCACCAGTTCTGTTTGGAGATCCAATGAAACATCCTTTTCTGATAATTCTCTTGGCCTGCAGTTGGAAGTCCAGTTTCAATATCATTTCTATAGATAAAATTTATCCTGCATCTGTCATTAATTGGATAAATAATGTAGAAGGAAAGAAATTCTATAAATCACTTTTTTTCTGAGCTTGAGGGTCAGGAGGTTAGTGATATTGATATGCATTTATTGATGATTTATGTTGTCCTCAGTTGCCATTTGTATTGTTCTTTTGTATTGAGTTTTTAAACCAATGATAGCCAACTAGAGTTATTATTACGAGATTGATGACCATGTAAAGTGATTAAATAAATAAAAATACAGGACTGTATTTCAGTGACAACATGTGGCGATTTCTGCCTTTTTCCCCCAATAGGTGATTCTGGTGTGTGGGGATTGAAAAAAAACTTTGCTTTGTTGGAACTCCTGGAGCGATTGCAGAATGGATTGGGTGGTCAGTGTGGAACAATTGAAGAAACTATTGGCCTATCTGGAGAGGTAATAATAATTCATTTTATTTATTTTATTGTCACATTCAGAGGAGTATATTCAGATACCTTGATTTATTTAATTGTTTTGTTGATGGATTGATTGACGTTGTGCAATCATGTCAGTCCCAGTCCTAGTGAGCTCATAGAGTTTCTCCAGATAGATCCCTCCCAACCTGGCCTTTCAGTAGTTCACTCAACAGCACTATTGAACCCATTCCTGTGACTGTCATCTTCTTTTTCTCTTTCTTTCTACTTAGCTATTGGCTTCTCAAGGGGAATGGGCCTTTGCCTAATGCGACTAAAATATTCTTGCTTGCTTCTTCTTTTTCTATTAATAGCCCATCCTAAAAGGTACACAATAACTACCATATCATCTACCTTACAATTCCAATGTTAGTATAAAGGAATTCAGAAATCGCTATTTGATATTGTTAATTATATACAGATAGTCCCTGACTTACAATGGCAATTGCAACTGGAATTTCTGTCACTAAGTGATGTGGTCATAAAGTGCAACTGCATTGCTAAGAGATGGCAATCCTTGCAATCACAGTTACCATCATTAGCCAAATCCCATGATCATTAGCTGAGGCAACTCCCCACAACCAAAGTCAGTGGGGAAGTCTGCAGGAAATTGAAAATCTTAGGCCTGCAGGCAGGTAAGTAATTGCTACAGAGTGAGGGAGGAGGCCAAGATTTGTGCGGGAGTATGTGTGGATCCAAGGGGGTACACAAGGAGCTTGTGTCAGGGAGGGGTCATGAAAGGGTGCATAAGAGGTGCAGTTTGAGAAAGGTGCATGAGGGTGCAAGACCAGTGTGCATCAAGAATGTGAGGAAGTGGCTGTACGTCAAAGCGTATTTGTGGCTAAGTTGAAATAACAATCTATTGAAAGTCCACAAGGAATGCTTTATATTAGGCAAGGGTAATGTTCTAGTGGAGGCCCTATATAAAAGTGTTAAAACATAGTTGCTGTAACTTTTTATTCAGCTACATCACCTTAAAAATGGATTATTGCAATGTATTTTGATTGCGTTGCCTTGAATCTATCTCAGAAACACTAGTTGATGCAAAATGTACCTGCCAGAAAATGTGACTATCTTGCACCCATTTAATATCAGCCACATTGGCTTCCAATTTCATTTCAGGAATGATTTTAAAATACAGCAAAGCATCTTTGAATAGGATTGTGGAACAAGTGGCTCTCCATATGTTCCTTAGTTACTACTCTAGCAGCCCTATCCAGTGCCATCAATGGTGAGAAATTCTGAGAATTGTAGTTCAGCAAAATGTGGATGATCACAAGTTCTTTATTCTGTTTTAATTGGATAAATGGCTTTGGAGCCACGTTTTCTAAACAAGGCAAGTCTGCCCATTTTTCTTAAATTAATATCAGGTGCTCTACTCCAGGGGTCCCCAACCCCTGGACCGTAGACCGGCACCAGGCTGAGGCATGCCAGAAACCAGGCCATGCAAAGCCCCATCCATGGAATGCAGACAGCACATGAAACCATGCCCCCTCCGGTCTGCAGAAAAATCTCTCTCTGTGGACCAGTCCTGGTGCCCAAAAAGTTGAGGGCCACTGTTTTACTCTTATTTGGTATTTAGAACAGCTAGATCGGTGAGAATGAAGGACAGGATTTTTTTAAAATACCGTAATAGCCTCTCAGTTTCTTTCTCTCTGCATATAATAAACCTAGTATAGATCTTTAAGAAAGTTTTTGAAAAAAAAAGTTGACTTGGACTGTCTTAACTATATTTGTAGGGGTTCATCTAAAAAAACTTAAGATATAAACATTTAGATTTTTTTTTAAAAAAATCGTTCTTTTCTTTATTTTTAGTGCATCATCCGATGTGATGAAGATGATACTCATCTGGCTTCTGTGTACTGCACTGTTTGTGCTACTCACCTGTGTACAGACTGTTCCCACCTTACACATTCTACAAAGACACTAGCAAAACACAGACGTGTGCCCCTTGCTGATAAGCCGCATGAAAAGACGATGTGTTCTCAGCACCAAGTGCATGCCATTGAATTTGTGTGCTTGGAAGAAGGTTGTCAGGCCAGTGCTCTTATGTGTTGCGTTTGCAAAGAATACGGAAAACACCAGGGTCATAAAGTAGGTTTCATTCTTGATTTCCATCCGTATTAATAGCCATAGCAATAGTACTTAGACTTACAGTGCTTTATAGCCCTCTCTAAGTGGTTTACAGAGTTAGCATATTTCCCCCAACAAACTGGGTCCTCATTTTACTGACCTCAAAAGGATGGAAGGCTGAGTCAACCTTGAGCCAATGAGAATCTAACTGCTGAATCTTAACTGGTAGCCAGCAGACGGTAGAGGTAGCCTGCAGTACTGCATTCTAACTACTGCGCCACCACAGCTCTTAATACATGACTGACTGAGTGGGTAATATGTATATGCATTCCAATAACATCACTTTAAAGTTGCTTCTTTGCAGTAATATGGTAGGATGTCTGTGCATGAGTGTTTGTAATTTTATTGGAAATGCTGTTTGTATACAGTGCTTATCTTGTTACTCTTTGTAATATTTTAGAAGTGACCAATCTATATAAAATAATCCTTTTTTAAGCTTCAATCAAAATCAGAAAACATTTAGAATAGTATATTTATTCTTTAAATTTACCATCTCCCTTTTTATTATTTTCAATCCAATGGGATATTGGAAATAATTTATGAAAAAGGCCTTGAGATTCTTTCTTTCTGTCTGTTGATAGGATCACACTCCAAAAACTAAATAAAATGGGACCAAATTTGGCGTGGGAGGAGAAAACAACAAAAGATTGAATTGGGTAATACAGAAAAAAATTACAGAAGGTATTTTCCCAATGCAGTCATTCAGGAAAGCCAGTTGGGTAGCAGCTTGAAATGTCTCTGGCTGTTCCATTCTAATCTGCCTCTCTCATGATCTAGAACGGAACATATGCAGCTCCCCCTGTGCTTCACAGTCTGCCCATATACCCCAAAACGTAGCTACAACACAAGGGGAGAACAAAAACACCCAAATACAGAATATCATTAAACAAAAGATACAGACTCCTGTAATAGCTAATGCTGTTAAAGAATTTGGGGAGCATGTTTTCCCATATCTGTTGCACTCTATGTCTTTGTAAACAGAATGTCCAACTTTCTGTTTCCAATTTTATAATGGGTGACAAATGGAATGCAGATCAGAAGAATTTCAGGAAAGGATGTTCATTGCTTTGTTTGTTTGTTTGTTTTTCCTTTAGCACAGTATTTTGGAACCAGAAGCAAATCAGATCCGAGCTTCCATTTTAGATATGGCTCACTGTATAAGAACTTTCACAGAAGAAATCTCAGATTATTCTCGGAAACTAGATGGAATTGTACAACAAATAGAGGGAGGAGAACAGCTCTTTGAAGATGGTATAGGAATGACCCATACAGAACATGTAAGCAATTTTGTAGTTTCTTCAATTTATGTATAATTTATGTTTATTATAAATTCATTTCCTAATTTTAGATTTCTTTTGGAAGTACTGATATGTCGCATGCTACAGTATTACATGATTTGTGAACTTTTTGTGCCCTTTCCCAGTAAACAATTTAACACCAGCTATGGCAGACTCCCACAAAGTTGATGAAGTTCTTACAGGAACTTTTATCTGTAGGATAAAACAGATTTCAAGAGCATTAAGGAGATCATTGATTATGGAGAATTTGAAAACATAATGAAAAAACATCTGGGATGCAAAGAACTCCTTTAAAGCTAGAGCAAAGGCACATTCAGTGGGATTTTCATTAATTTCTTTAAACAAACTTTTAAAAACATCTTTTTGTGCAGAATGAATGGCAGAAAACAATTTCTTTTGGTTTTTCTGATTTCACTCTGTGCTTATATGGATCTAATGTTTCAGCATTTTTAACATTGGCGATACAATACATTGGGAAATCTGAAAAACATGCATTTTGATTTTTTCTGTAATACTAAAAACCTGCTGCTCTTAGTCTTCCTTTTTTTCCTCCAAATAATGCAGGATAGTCACATATTAAAAATAAATACTCTTTGTAGCAAGTGATGACATATATGGTTGAGCTTACACCAGAGAGAAGTACTATTTGAGACAAAAACTGTATAATTGTAATGCCTCTTCAGCCTCTCTGTTTGATTTTATAATCTCACTTCAGATTCCAGGCACTGCAGAGAATGCTCGGTCATGTATCAGAGCCTATTTTTCTGATCTTCATGAGACTCTTTGCCGCCAAGAAGAAATGGCACTTAGTGTGGTGGATGCACATGTGCGAGAAAAATTGATCTGGCTTAGGCAACAGCAAGAAGATATGACTATCCTGTTATCACAAGTTTCAACAGCATGTCTTCACTGTGAAAAGACTTTACAGCAGGTAGGGGATCAATATTATAACCAAAATCAATATTGGGATAGATAACGATATATATATATATATATATATATATATATCTTGAAATGCCAACTCTCAGATACCAATATTGTACAATTTGTAAATAATAAATAATGGACAAATCGTATTTATTCTGTTACAGATTCTGTTATTGAATTATAACTTGGCTTTACTGAAAATACTGACTTCATAAATAGCAGTGGGAGACAGGATCCTCCAGACAAAAAACATAACAAAAATGTCAAAAGAACCAAAAATGTCATAAGCAACTGGTTGAAGTCAAATTCAAATTAAAACTTGATTTTTATTCATGGTTTATTTTTTATTAAAACGTTTGAGACCCCACTTCTGAAAAATGATATAAATATCTTAGAAAACATATTAAATCTGATTTTGAGGTATAAGCATCAGCATCTGCAGTATATTACAGTGATGTTGGATGCAAATACATAGGTGGTATTTGTGTGATGACCTCATTACACACATTATGTCATTTGCCTCTTTGTGGATTCCCATGGGTAAAAGTGTTTATGGAGGATATTAAACTTGATTATTCAAACATGCAATTATTAAATAAAATTTAAATACCATTGTGTCCAAAATATATAAAAGAAGTAAACTAAAATTGACTGATTTGGTTTTCTGTTTAACCTTTTAGAAATTGAAGTACATTTTGAGTATTGATGAGCAATTTGCTTGTATTTTTTCAATTGATTAAAATATAACTTGTTTTCTTGTTTCTAGTAGGGTGCTGCTCTGATCTTTAAGAGACAAAAGTTTTTATGAACAATGTACTGTCTTCATAGTTTTTATTAATGTATTATGAAACAGTTATATTTATTTTTGTTGCAAAATTTAATCTAAATCTGCTAGTATTGAAGTTCCATTTTTTAAATATGCTTTTCTTAACCAGTTTTGGAGTGGCATGCAGATCTTTTTTACTTTGTTACAGTAATCTAATACATCAGAAAAATGTATATATACAACAGCATTAAACAATAAAATACAATCAAAATTAATAAGCATAGCTGTGAATTATATAATATAATTGGTGATATATGGAAAGAAGGGAAAAACACTACATATATTATAAGAAAAGCAATTTCAAAAATTTAGTGTTGCTTGAAAGTCTTTTTCATGAAGTGGCTACGAAGAAAAGTCTGATTCAGATGTTGACAATATAATGCATATCAGTAATCTGTTGCTGCAAATCATGACAGGTTTCTCATTCTACGTAGTATAAGTTCCATGTTATATTAAGCCATAAAATTAAATGTTTGGGAAGGAGGCTTGTATGTTCAGAGATGGGCAATATTTCAACAATTGAGAGCCCACCTTCCAAAGGCCATCTGGTCACCTGTTGATTGTCATTCACATCTCATGATCACAAACATAGATTACTACAATGCTCTTTTTAAGGAATATTTGAATAGCTATTCAGAAACTGCAGTTAATGCAAAGTGCAGCAGCCTGCACAGGTGGGCGAGAGCCATTGCAGCCATTTAATACTTGAATTGTGACTGCTACATAGACCTCTGATAGGTTTATAGGTAAAATTCAAAGTGGTCTTTATAGATCTATGTGGTTTAGTTTCCAGGGGTTCAGGACCACCTATCTCAAGAAACCTGATTTGTTTTATATACACATCTATACACAAGCTCTAAGATGCTTAGTTACCGGCATATGGGAAGCGAGAATAGTATGGGCTCAGAAGCTATGTTTTTCTCTGGAGGTATTTTGTGCATTACCATCCCACCAGAAATTTGATCAGCATTTAACTTGGAATTTTGTGGTTGTTAAGTTGGCTTTAGCACTGGATTGCATTTTTATTGCTGTTCCTATTGTTTTTTTTACTGATTAATATCCTGATTTGCAGTTTTATTGAATATATCATTTCAATTGTATTGTAAACCACCTGTTTGTTTTCCCTTCTCCTCCTTCACCATTATCTCCTTACCAGAATGAGCAAAAATGAGTTTTCCACTTATTTTAGATGGGGTTGGGATAGGAATGCAACTGAAATTCAACCATTCTATTGCCAAATGTTGGCAAAATGATTTGAGGGCCTGTGGGCCAAAAATAGGTACTGTTTAAGGACTGTCAATTTACCCATCTTGGAGCAATTTCCCATTCTGTTATATGTTGAGAACGCTAATATTTAGATGATTCTGTGCTTGTTACACTAAATTTAGCTTCCCTTTTTAGGATGACTGTAGAGTTGTTTTGGCTAAACAAGAGATTACAAGGCTTTTAGAAACATTGCAGAAACAACAACAACAATTCACAGAACTTGCAGACCACATTCAACTTGATGCTAGCATTCCAGTTACTTTTACAAAGGTATAGTTCTTTTAATGTCTAGGTTAAAGATTCAGAACATGAGTTTGGTTCTTATTCTTCTCCCAACTTAGGCAAGTTTGAAATAGTCTGCTGTATGGTACAAGAATCTATTTGGGATAAGATGAAAACTGCAATTAAAAGGTTAATTTGGTTCATGATCTGTAGCTAAAAGTGGAACCTGGAACGTTGAGCTCCATTCATTCCTTCTGTTTATGTTCTATCCCAGATGGAACAAAGGGCATATTGACTGTCACTCTCCATGAGCCAAGTAGTTCTCAAGCTGTATTTGGTTGAACCGTTATCTGCTAATAAAAGACTGCACAGCTTTTCATTTGTATAGGCCTGACAGTGGGTATATTCATGAACTTTAATAGGCATTGACTTATCTATTTAAATTATTGCCAGGAAAGCAAAACATTAGTTTGATTTCCAGTGTTGTGATATATCTAATATGGAATCTTCAACATTAATCACCTTTTACAAATCATCTTTGTAACATTATATGTTACAAATTCAGGAGAGATGGCCTTTTGTGCGGAAGACTTGGTAGTAAGTAGCTGGAGAATTCTTCAGGACAGCTCTGAAGAGAAAGGCAATTGTAGTCAAGATCATACACATAAATGCCCAGTTACTTCTCCCTTGGTATAGGTGCATACAAAATTCCACACTTCAGTGGATTTTAAGAATGTTGCACTCTATCCCCTACTTAACAATTGCTTACACGCATAACTATATGCATACACACACACATATTCACCCCCACCACTACCACAGTTGTATTTCAGCCTCCTTTCCTTTCTTTAACAAAGATGATTAGTGCAGTTATTTAAAAAAAATGTTTCTATCTACCACAGTATGGGCACCACATCTCAGTGTATTTCCAAAACTAGAGATTTGTAAAATACTGGTCAATGTTGCTTACGAAACATCAAGTTGTTAAGGCCTGAGGATGTTGACAGGATATTTAAACTACTTTCTCAACCCTCAATTCCTGACTTCTGTAACAAAAGGGATAAGACATTTGGCTGACATATAAGAATGCCTTTGATTGTTAGCTTCTAAAATGAGCAAACCTCTTTTTTCTCTAGGATAACAGAGTACACATTGGGCCAAAAATGGAGATTAGAGTGGTGACCCTTGGATTAGATGGAGCAGGCAAAACTACTATTTTATTTAAACTAAAACAAGATGAGTTCATGCAACCCATTCCAACCATAGGTGAGTAACAGAGATTTTAAAAATTGTGATTTTTTTGGGCATGTTTTGTTAGGAATGTATAATTAAAGTTCTTTTATTCCCTTAGGTTTTAATGTTGAGACAGTAGAATATAAAAACCTGAAATTCACTATTTGGGATGTAGGTGGCAAACACAAACTGAGGCCTTTATGGAAACATTATTACCTCAATACACAAGGTAAGAATACAATGCTTTGTGACTTAATTACTTTGAATATAATTGTGTCTCTCATCCAAAGGTTTTGGTAGTTAATGTGAAAATAACTGGAACATGGAAATTCATTTAACTTCAAGTATAAGTATTTAAGATGTAGATACTGTTTATATTTATTTGCTTATAATTTCTGGGGGATTTGCAAAAGTCTGTAAATGATAATGGGATTGTTTAATTAATTTTAAAAAATTATATCCCGCATATCCTTCACAGAAATCTATGCAACTTACAGCAAATAACAGTAAAAGCATTTCTCTGAAAAGCAGAAACAAAAGACAATACAGCAACAACAACAAAATTAAGAAAGATGATATACTAAAGGCCCTCCTCAGAAGGAAGAGTTTTCACTTACTTTTGAGGGAGGAAGTAAGAGAGACCTTCATTGGAGTGATGTTTGAGAACCTACGTGCAATCACTGAAAGGCTATACCCTAATCATGCAGGACATACCAGAAGGGCCTCCAAAGATTATTTTGGTAGACAGGTAGTTTCATGAGGAAGAAGATAGTCATTCTTGATCTTATCTTGATGTCTTGATCTTATACCATTCAAGGCTTTGAAAGTCATTGTTAATATTTTGCATTGTTTTGAGAATTAAATTGGAATTTAGTACCACTGTTTCATATGTTCCTTATATGGCGTTCATGTGAACAGATGAGCTGCAATATTCTGAACTACTGGTAATTACAGTGTTCCAGTACTTTTCATAAACAATCCTCTATAAAGCATAATGCAACAATCCATAGAAGTACATGTGTCAGTATGAAACTGCAATTAGCCATATTACAATTTCAATTACAAGTAGCCCTTGATTAACAATAGTAACTGGATATGTAATTTCCTTCGCTAAGTGATGTGGTTGTAAAGCATGACATACAATGACCATATTATTTAGCTATGGCAGTTCCAGCAGTCCCGGTTACTGTTGTTAAGCAAAGACTATGTGGATTGTTAAGTCAAGATCTCGTGTGATCACAATTTCTTACTTCCTGCCTGTTTCACTATTGACTTTAGTTGTAGGAAGCTGGCAGGGAAGGTGATCATGTGACCACAGAACTCTGTGAGAACTTTGAGGAACTACCATTCATTCAGCACCATTGAAAATTTGGTCATTGAACAAGTGTCGTTAAATTAGGACCATCTTTAACGCTTGAAACATTGGGTTTGATCCATGATTACTTCTCCATGAATTGAAGTTTCTTCTCTGGCCGAACTGGATCCAGCAGAGCTTCCTATCTCTACTATTGCCATACACACAGTGGAATAGGGAAATATAGATATTTTCACTGATTCTTTCATCCTCTTCTTAGTGCTATCCTATTTGGAGCAAATTTTGTTAGATTGGATAAGCAGGTCATTAAAACCACTTCCTTGCATTCCGTTTGCTAGTTCTTCAATTAATAAAGTTTACTTCTGTGTAACCCTGAAAGCTATTTCTAAAGTTTTCTGGTGCCGCATAGGAGGTTGCATTTTTTGTGTGTGTAATATATGAGTGTGCTTCAAGTAAATGCCAGTTTGGAAATTTGTACTAAGCCCTAGCTTTCAAATAGAATTTAAAATTTAATCATCCTCCTGACCTCAAAAAATAAAATTTTAGTGGGATGAAACAAATTCATAACAAATATAATTGCATAATTGTTCTTTTCTGTAGCCGTGGTCTTTGTCATTGATAGCAGCCATAGAGACAGAGTCAGCGAGGCACACAGTGAACTTGCCAAACTGTTAACAGAGAAGGAGTTGCGCGATGCCTTGTTACTGATCTTTGCCAACAAGCAGGTAATATAGCCCATTATTTTTTTCCCTCTGTTTCATTTCCATTGTTTTCATTTTGGCAGTATAAAATAGGAGAAAATACAGAATAAATCAAAAACTGTTATAATTTAAATGACAATCCTTAAGAAGACATTAATCAATCAAAATAAAATATTAGATTATTCTATTAAAAACAATAACCTTTTTGCCGCTTTCATTCAAATCTCGATCTTCACTTCCATTCCTTCTCTACCTGAGTAGCTAAATGGGATGCCATCTGTGAGGAGGATGACTTTCTGTTTTCCTTCTTTCTCTTTCTTCAGTCCATCAGATTGGATTAAATTGGGATTAAGATTGCAGGGAGAAATATCAACAACCTCAGATATGCAGATGATACCACTCTAATGGCAGAAAG
>JANHJO010007573.1:282012-292540 GCA_032468235.1 Pseudoxyrhopus heterurus | reverse complement strand
TTTACCCACCTCGGAAGGATGGAAGGCTGAGTCAACCTTGAGCCTGGTGAGATTTGAACTGCCAAATTACAGGCAGCTTGGCAGTCAGAAGAAGTAGCCTGCAGTACTGCACTCTAACCACTGTACCACCGCAGTGACAATACTCACACACTAGACCTTTTGACATGTACTTTAATTTTTCATTTCTGTTGCAATATGAGATTAGAAATTTGAATGCAGAATATCTAAACTTATACATGAATATTTACCAGCTATCTACCAAATATCTACCATGAATACAAACTGCACTCTTTCTACTATTGGATTTATTTTGAAATTCCTTCTATAGTTATTATACATATATTTCTACCATTATAGTCTTTACAACCCTTTGCTATATTCCAAATGTCATTGGACTGGAATTCCTTGAATATCCACTCCTCCAATTGGGAATTGTGAGGGTTAACCCAACATTTCACGTGATCTTCTGGTTGGGAAATGCAACCTGAGAATGTACACTTTAGCAAAAGTTTGTTCAAAATTGTGATGAAAAGGGAGAAACATGAATCATATACAAAAATAACAGCATGAAAACAACTGGTGGGGAGATATAAATCAACCCTTACCGAGATCAGACAAAGATATCAATTATTCACAACTACAGCATTCCTGGAAAATGTATCAGATAGAACTTTGAAAGAACTTGCCTCATTCCACAAAATGTATTTGGAAATTATCTCTGTGTCTTTGTCTCGTTATTTTGCTTTTGTAGTTGTCCTTCCACATCTTTAGAAATCTTTATTAAGATCATCTTTATTTGCACATCTCTGGGAAGGAATTTAAAACTGAGCCATAATGGAAATATTTCTATAAGACAATTTTTGAATTAATCATGTCTAGTATATTTATTTATTTATTTACTTATATTCTTATCCACGTACATGATATTTTACTGAGTACATAAAGAGAAAAACAAGTATGCAGATGAGAGTGAGCAAGAGATGGAGACAGCAGCATGGACAGACAGCTACCATAATTGTCAAGCAACCAATATTTCACCAGCGATGAAAGTTAGAAAAGGAAGAGAACAAAGTAAATAAAAGAAGGAAAAGAAGGGAAAATTATATTTTATTAAAAGTCATCTATAGAACAACATGGATTTGAACATTCTGGGCAATCATTAGTTGGCAATAAACAGGTTTTTTTTTTAAAAAAAATCTTCCACCATCTTCTACTTATCCAGGTTTTCATAATCCAAATACAAAACATCTAATTTTATCATTATTTAAATATTGTCCACCTATATAGATTGAGAGAAGGAAACCTCTTATTCTCTTTTATTTTAAAGTACCTCAATTTATCATTCACTTTAGTACCAAATAAGCAAAATGCAAAAACATGCATATAGAGCGTTACTTTTATTTTAAATCAGATTGATAAGTTTGCTTTACAACATGAATGCAATAGCTTATGCTCAGTGGTAAGCACACGGAGACCTGAATCAGAGGCATTGCACAAATGCTTTCACCAATACTTTCTCTATAGCAGAGAAAACTGATCTTCCCTAAATCTACTTATGTTTTGGCTTTCTACCAAATATAAAAATGAACACCTGTGCAATAGCTAAGGATCTGTTTCAGAGCCCACACAGATTCATCTGCAGGGGACATCGCTGGACTATTTTCTTTCCTTTGGGTGTAATGGAAGATAGCTTCATTAAAGGGAGCCCAAAACATAATTAAAGGAACAATATGTTTGCCCAGCTGACTACCCATCCTGTAGTTTCATTATCTCTCTAGCAAATGAGACTAAATTCTAATTTTCTTTTTTTCACACTTTACCACCTAATAATTCAGCAAAGTTTATATACTTCAAGGCTAATGTAGCTTTCCCCCCTGTTCTTCTGGCTTGTATGTTCTGATCCAAGGTCAGAAGCTTTGGGGAGTTTTTTTTAGAAACTCCAGCAGAGGAAATAGGCAAAGTGGAACTTTTCTCTAATGAAAAGGAAATGGTTAGTGATGTGTATGCTCCACTGGGCCACAGAATGAGTATTCTGTTTCTCAAACCACTGGATGTGACTTTAATCTATTTTGTGTATGAATTTCTAAACAATTTCATGTATATTGATTTACAGATACATCCCATTGTGTTCAAAAACATTTATGTCCTGGTATCTGTGTTTCAGATTACAATTTTCAATTGCTATCTTAATTTGGGAATAAGCTACCATGAATTTGATGGAACTTAAATAGATGTGTATATATCTTGAATGCCTGTTCTAAATGGTTATGGAGGAAAATACTCTTCTTTAAACATGCAAATACTCTAGAGATAAATCATATCTATTACTAAACTTCTATAATGATTTTTAATATGAATGAGAGAGAAAGTGGATATTGTAAGATGCAGACACACAATTGCATTTAATATATTGTATAGGCACAATTGAGAAACTTAGTTAGCTGATATACTCTATTCCACCAGAAGAATTCTAGAAAGAAATACTTTGCTGTTCCCATGCTTGAACTAAATGCATGCATCAATTTTCTTAAATAGATCGAAGGAGTAATTGTCTTGCATTTTCTTTTATCATTAATTGGCAAGCCAGTTCTTCAAAGCAACATGGGGAAAAGTGACTAATTCCCAACTCCCACAATGTCAAACTCCCACCATGAAACTGATACAAGTCTTAAAATAAGCCAATGGTTGGTGGTCGTGAAAAGCAATAAAAAACAAACATTTTCAAACATGAAAAGATTTTTAAATTATTGGCCCCAATAATTTAAGGATCTTTTAAAGCACATCAATTTATCATTCACTTTTAGTACCAAATAAGCAAAAATATTTGTTTTCATGTAAAACAGAATGCTGCCTTTGATACAGTGCCTAATAATGGCAAGTTATCATCTTTCATTTCCATAGACCACAGTGGATGCTTGTTAGCTGTCTGGCCTATAAATTCTCTTGGCCCCTGGCCATCTGGATTTATTCAAGATTTTCAAAGGTTAACTGGGAGGATCCAACAATGGTGGATTTTTGCTGTGATGCCAAACTAGAAGGAGGCCCTGGTCTACGATGACTTTCCAAGATGACTTCTTTTGAACCAGTTATAGCAATAGCACTTCGACTTACACACCACTTCACAGTGCTTTACAGCCCTCCCTAAGCAGTTTAGAGTTAGCATCTTACCCCCAACAATCTGGGTCCTCATTTTTACCCACCTCAGAAGGATGGAAGGCTGAGTCAACCTTGAGCCTGGTGAGATTTGAACTGCCAAATTGCAGGCAGTTGGTAGTCAACAGAGATAGCCTGCAATATTGCATTCTAACCACTGTGCCACTGCAGCTCATGTTATGTATGTTAACCAATACTTTCTCACAAATATCTGATCTAAAGGCAAGGAACTTGAGGTGTTTGTGAAGCTGCAGATGTTCATAGATAAGCCTGCTTATCTTCAGTCTTTTCCATCTGGATTCATAATTGATTGTAGGACAGAATTAGCCTTAGTTATTCTGATTTATTACTAGCAGAAAAAGAACGTTGAACTTTCTTAGCAGCTTTTTATATCCTTGACCAGAGAATTCTTTTGGCCAATTTTCATAAACAAAAGGCACTTTGCTAAAATATTTGCATTCATACTTGCCCAGATGGACTTCAGAAATAATATTGGCAGTTGAACCCTGACAAATGCCTTGAGGGCAGTATATTGCCTCCATTCCACTTAACAGCTATATGATCATGTTTTAAATTATTGGCCCCAATAGTTTAAGGATCTTTTAAAGCACATCAATTTATCACTCACTCTAGTACCAAATAAGCAAAAACATTTGTTTTCATGTAAAACAGAATGCTGCCTTTAATACAGTACATAACAATTGCAAGGTATCATTTTTCATTTCTTAGGGCCATAGACTACAGTCCTGTCACATTCACAAATACCATCACCATTGTTTCATCTTTTAGATACTGGTGGTGTGGCTGTGTTGTTTGCAATTTCTCCTCATTAAAATTCCCTGAAGTATCTATGGTGACACATTTTAGGCATCTTTAAATACTTTGTCTTTATCAAGGTTTTCTATGAATAAATGCTGCAGTTGAATAGTTGTTTTCATTTTGTTTTTCCTCTTCTTTATCACCCTTACCTTACCCCATTTAAATAGTATATTTTATGTAGCTCCGACTTCACATATTTGATTATTAATAATTTATGTTATTAATTATTAATAATAGAAAACAATGTTTTCTATTTTTATTGTAAAATGCTTCAAGATGAAATGGAATGTAATGGAAAATGGTATAGAAGCATATAGAAGAACAGGAGAAATGGAGAAGCAAAAGCAAGAGGAAATAAAACAAATAAAAAACAAGGAAAAATGTGTTTGTAGGCAGCTGTGATTGTGGAATCCCTGATGCTGTGGTTGGTTGGTGATCTTCTTGCAGACATTTCATTTCCCAACTAGCTGTTTACCTGGTTGTGTAATGTAACATGTGAAAGAAAACAGCCAAGCTCAACGACAACTAGGAACCTTAAATTTTAACCCTGAGCTACAAATATTTTCTTCTGTTGGTACAGGTGTATTTCTCTACTTTAGAAGAAGTACAACTAAGTATGAATAAATACAGTGAAATGTATCAGGGATGAAAAATATGAACCCAAATCAGTATCTTCTCTCACCCAAATTTTGTAGCTTTTCTATCAAGTACTTTTAACAGAATAACAGAGATGGGAGGGATCTTGGAGGTCTTCTAGTCCAACCCCCAGCTCAGATAGGAAACCCATTTCAGACTAATGATTGTCCAATCACAACTTCTGGAGGCAAGTCTTTCCACTAATTAATTGTTCTAACTGTCAGGAAATGCATCCTTGGTTCTAGGTTGTTTCTGTCCAGATCCATTGCTGCTTGTCCTGCCTTCAGCTGCTTTGGAAAATAGGTTGATTCCCTCTTATTTATAGCAATCCCTTAGATATTGGAACACTGCTATCATGTCATCCCTAGTCCTTCTTTTCATTAATTTAGACATACCCAATTCCAGCAACTGTTCTTTATATACTTTAGCCTCAAGTCCCCTAATCATCTGTGTTGCTCTTCTCTGTACTCTTTCTAGAATCTCAATACCTTTTTAACATCATGGCAATCAAAACTGGATGCAATATTCCAAATGTGGTCTTACCAAGGCATTATAGAGTGGTATTAACACTTCATGAGATCTTGATTCTATCCTTCTGTTTTTCTTCATTCAGGTCTAATTAACTAACTTTACTAATTTCTCACTTTTGACACCTGTATTTTAATTCTAAATTGCTTTGAGCCTGGTTTCATAGCTCTAAAATTTACTCCTTTTTGCCCTATACATTGTAGTTACAGCACTGGCATTCAAGAAACCATAAATTGGACAACCAAACTTCTCTCCACAAATGGTCTCCTTAAATCTGAATTAGCATAGGTGCTATAGATGATCCCTGTAGGGACTCTTCTATTTTTACATTTCAAAACCTAACTAAAATGGAGAAAAGGCTTTTAATTCTGCAGTCAAAGGATTGTTCCAAGGCACTTGAACAAGGAGGAAGGTATCTTTAATTTCAAATCTTTTTGGTGACCTTCATTTGTAATCAACCCTTTGTGAATTTCTAACCAGATCAGATTCTTGCTGTGCAGGAAATGGGAGACCAAACGCAATGACAGAAATGTGTGACACACCACTTTGTAGATGTTCAGCATGTTAAAATGCAAGGCTCATATATCCTCAGTCACTGATACTTTTTTAAACTCAGTTTTTCTATAGAACTAGTATCTGTGGCTTCATAAAATGATTCCAGTTTTATGTCTTTGTTGTTGTTTTGAAGAAATGTTGGCACTGTGTCAAAAGAATCTGCATCGTTTTCAAATAGGACAAATTATATATAACTATGTAATTTTTTTTAGATGTTCCTTTTTTGTCTTTTTTTTTCAAGATGAATACAGAAAAGGCAATAAAATGGAACATACATGTGAAGAGAAGGACGAATAAACTATGCTGTTATTTTATTAAAACTGACCCATTTTTTTATGCCACAATAGAAAAACTGTAAATATCTATCTATATATTTTGTTTTCCTTTTCTTTGGTAAAACAAAAAGTTTCTCTGTGTGTGTGTTTGTATGTGCTTTGAATAGACAAATAGTTAACTGTGATGCTGATATAGGCAGCAGGTCTCAGCACAAATCAAATACAATGCTAAGCAGACTAGCAAGATGGAGTGTGATTTATGCTTTTTTTAAAAAATAATTCCTCTGAAACTGCTGTCTATCATCTATCTATCATCATCTATCTATCATTCATGTATCATCTCTCTGTCTCTATCATCTATCTATCTCTATCATCTATCTGTTTATCTATCTAGTTTGGAGACTGTGGATCTCAGTCACAGAGCAACTATTTCTATTGGAAGGACAGTTTTGAGGTGAAATTGGGGGAAGAATCATGGGAAGGGAAAAAGGTTAAGGTCCACATTTCTATCTATCATGATTTTGGTCAGTATGAATCTCTGTAATTACTATTTTACCATTTTCTGAAATAGTGATGGTAAATGCAAAGATATAGTGAATGAAACATCTGGTTTGGTCCTCATTTGTGGTTCCAAGGGCAAATATTTCTAAGTGAAAAGAGATCCATTGAGTTCACAACCCATTACAAAGCAATGATTCACTAGAATGTTACTTAAGGTGTCTCAAGCTGTTCCCCTCATTATCATATATTTTTTTTGTTTGCTCCTTATTGGCAGGTGGGGATACTCCCATACTGTTCTGTCCAAGGCTCTCAAACACACTAAAGATAGTTCGTTAAAGCAAAAAACCCTTTTATTTAACTAAACCAAGAATGTCCCATTAATCAGCATCCATAAATCCAAACCTGAAGTCACTCCAGGAAAGCTGCCAAGCAAATAAAAGTCAGATAACATCCAGACAGTTTTGGCAAACAACACGACTCTTGACACAGAAGCAGGAAAAGTTCTGAGAAACTCTGAGCAAATTCCAACAAGTTGTTCCCTGCAAATACCACTACTCTTTCATTCCTCTTTATGCTTTAGGGGAGTGGCCATTCACCAATCACCTGTGACCTGAGTCTCACATCAGCCCCTTTTCTTGATTTGTTCTCGCCTCCTCATATATCTGCGCACATGCACGCTGATAATTGGCTCCAGCTATTCTGCTTTGCTACTGTCTGATGCTGAAGACAGCTGTTAGCTGGCAGATGGCCCTGCCACAAACATAGGACCTTCTTCCAATCCTTCCGTCGAGTCCAACACTGGCCCCCATTCCTCCCCAACCTCCTCAGAGTCAGAATCAGCTGCCAGCTCCACTGAACGCTGGTGAGCCACAACACATACAAGGACAGAATTACCATTTGTCCATCCTTTCTACTTCTTAAGCAACCAAATGTCACAATTCCAAACCAAGCCAGCAAAAGAAGAGGCCACATTGTGAGCAGAACGGGTCTCTTTACTGGAGTCTCAGCTTGGCACGTGGTGAACAATACAAGTAAATGGGTTTCTAGCCAGCATTACTGGCTTCTGCTAGCCAGCTGGCTATACGGACTCAGCATGCCCTGTTCCCAGTTCCTAGCATGAGTCCCATCATCTGACACCCATCTGTGCCCCCATGCACATGTGTGTCCCCAAGCTCCCTCCCCCTGTGCATGTGTGGCAACTCCAAAACGGTGCATTGTGGAAACATTGAATGGCACGCTGCCTCGGATGTTGACACCAATTTTAAACTGGCGATAAAGATGGTGCTGGGAGCTAGCCTTGTGCTTTCCACATGCTGTTAAAAAAATACTTTTTGAAGTGAAATGACTAGGAGGGAAAGGAGGCAGCAACAGAAGAATTCATAGGCACAAATGCCTGGGTACCACAAGGCTAGAAGTATTTAGTCAATTCCAGAATTGATTGGCAGTATGATTGCATCAGGTTGTCGAGAAAAAAAATATATAGCATGAGCAGAAGGGGCTTTACAAGTATCAGGGCACATTTTCAATACCCACTACTGTACAAAGGGGGACCTCCCCATAGGAGGTGAGTCCAGATTCTGAAATTACCTTTGACAACCAAATTACAATATCTTCCTATTTTCCAGCATGATTAAAATGATGCCTCTCTTAAACTATTTTCCAGGATAATTAAATGCACCTTAAATGTCAGCTAAATCTGTTTGCGGAGACGTATGCATGTTCACAGTAATTTTCTGTGCCTCTGCCACTGTTCTGTGTGGGGTTTTTTTTTCCTAGCTGATAGCGCAGGAGAAAAATCCCAACTTTTGTGGGTCAGGAATATTCCTCTGGAGAATTGTGTTACAAATTATTTTCAATTACAGGTCCTTCCTATACATGGTACTTCTCTGTTTTATAGAACTAGCAAATTGATGAGAAATGGCAGTCATTATGGCAAAACCTGAAACGTGCTCTCTGTATTTCTATCTGTATCAAAATAGATTCCTGACCATTACCAACAATAAAGCATATTTGACATTCATATATGCTGCCCTGAGTTTTTGTTCTGTTTCGAAGACTTAGGTCTCTTTTGGGGGCTAAGGGACTCCAGATTGATGGTGTGTTTGACCACCCTCTTGGGCTGAGCCTACAGTTAAGATAATAGGAATAAAAAATAGGAGTAGGTATCATTCTGTTACTAAAGATTTTTAACTGATCAGCAATAGTTGATTAAGGATGAAACTCTAATATATATTTACAAAATATTCCATTAAGACACCACATTGTTTTAAAGCATAAGTTCACACCCCAGTATAATATTGTCCAGTGGCATTTTCCTGGTACCACAGGATTATGCTGTAAATAATATTCAACACTAAAGTGATTTGAAATTTGAAAATCCTGTTTTAATCATCCAGATGCAATATTATTTTAATGTCATCCACTGATTACCTTGTGTAGGTGAGCGTAACATATTGTACATATAGCTGATATAGCCTCCCCTCCCCTTTCCATATCTGAAACCTTAAGAGAAACTTTATGGGGACACAGAGGACTGTGGTGAGTGACAGGGAAAATTAGAATACCTCTTGTTCAGAAAATATTTCTGGTAGTAAAGATTTCTAACTGGATGTAAACCAAATGTGGTATTCAGTCAATTCTGACAGGTTTGGGAGAACCAGTAGCGATAATTTTGATTGGATTGGAGAACCAGCAAATACCACCTCTGATTGGCCGATTGCATAGCCACACCCACCAAGCCACTCCCACAGAACCTGTAGTAAAAAAAATTGAATCCCATCATTGGTGTAACCTATTATTGTTAACACATATATCCTGATCCTTCATGAAGTCTGAGTTGCTCATAGTAATTGCTAAAGACAGGAAGAGCAATCCAAGCCACTTTCTATTTATAAAATGACTTTTTTAATTTTAAAAACTTTACCAGGAAATAAAACATTCTAAGTCCAAAGTTATCTCTGCAATCTTGAAGGTTTGCAAGACAAAATTCAGGTATTATTGTTGAAACTGATTAGTCTTCCATGGTACCCAGATAAAATTCAGACCAACCCGACCTCAACGAAAAGCCTTAATTAGAAGACATGGGGAATTTATACCTGGGACTGGAAGTCATTTGTAGTTTTAATTATCAAAAAGTCAGAAACTTGTTTGAATGGAATCCAGGAACTAGTGAAAGCTAATGCGGTCCTTTCATTAAGGATGCCATATGCTCCCTCTGGCTGATTCCTGAAAGGGAACAGACTGCTCTATTTTAATATTTAGTAATAGTCTGTAAAATCAGCCACACATGGGCTGGAGTCAAACATGTTAAACCACAATGTGACTTGTTTACCTTATTGTAAAGTGCAAAGCCATTCACTATCTCTTATATTATATAGGAGCTTTATCTCGATTCATATACAAATCAAGTAGGGGGTGGGAAGACTCTGGTTTGTTGTGGTTATTGTTATATTATTATATCTTTGAGTCAAGTTTTTACTCTTGGAAACTGCCTGGACAAGGTTTCCTTGCAGTTTTCTTGACAAGGTGTTTTTTTTGGGGGGGGGGATGGCTTGCCCTTGCTTGTTACTGACTGGCCCAAGGTCATCCAGTGGGCTTCATATCTAAAATGGGACTAGAATTCAGTCTCCCAGTTTCTATCCCAATGCCTTAACTACTTATGGGTGTCATTTTTTAAAAAAAAATAAAGCTGAGAATCCACCGTGCTCTAAAATCCTGTGCTCAATTATCACTTTTAAACCTCCTCAACATGCTTAGAAAATGAAAACGATGGATGACTGCTGATAAACTGTTGCTGGTAATGTAGCCGCCTGCCCAGCAAGAAGACAAAAGCAAGCTGGCACGGCGAAGTCCCAACTACCTTCCTTTCTACTAAACTTTTTGTTTTCCTTATTGGTTTTATTTTTATTATGTGTTTTTTTATTCTTTGTTGAAAGCCAGAATTTGGTTTAAGATGGACAACTATACAAATGTTTTAGATAATATATAGATAGATGATAGATAGATAGATAGATAGATAGATAGATAGATAGATAGATAGATAGATAGATAGAGATAGATAG
>JANHJO010007573.1:135872-149361 GCA_032468235.1 Pseudoxyrhopus heterurus | reverse complement strand
AAGGATGGAAGGCTGAGTCAACCTTGGAGCTGGTGGGATTCGATCAGCCAAACTGCTGATCTGCAGTACTGTGTTCTGACCACTTGAGCCACTCCATATGTGTAGATGTGGGCAGGATCAGAGGCATGTTGGGAACTATCCTATTGTATTTCTTCCTCCCGCGCTTATCAGGAGCATCCAATGTAGCTACTCCAAATTAGACACCAATTGTTGTTGCTGCTTTTAGCATTTACCTAGAGAAGGTCTCCATTCCCATGGTGGAGACCAACAATGTCCTCTAGCATCCACATGGCATTCCATGTTTAAATAGTGAGCATTGCTATGACTTCAGTTTCCTTCACTCTTAAGTGCTGTTTGCATTCTTTTTCTTTTCTTTGCTTAAAGGACAATCAAGATGGCCCAACTAGTGAAGGAATCTTTGTCTCTAAAATAGCCGACAGCGGGCCTGCTGCCAAGGAAGGAGGACTCCAGATTCATGACCAGATTATTGAAGTAAGAACACTTGGTCTAATCTATTTTCAACCGGCATAGCTCTATCCTCATTCTGTGGTATAAAGTATAGCATGCATTTCCAATCCAGGAGAGTAGTGACATGGGCAGCAGAAGCTGGAAGAGAAAGCAGCTGAAACATGCTTGACTGTTTCAATGTTGACCTTCTAGGCTTTAGGTATAGTTGTTATCTAATTATAGAAAGCAGATTATGGAAGGTATGTGCTTGTCCTGATATTTTGAAGAGCTAGCTTCTACTTGGTATGCTGCAGCTATTTCTTCTGAAGCTGATGGAGACATGCAAGTGGTTTAGTTAAAACCATATGTGAGGGCAAATATTTGTTGTGAAAACTGTGACTTTATTTAGCTTGGTTTCTAAGACTTTTTTTTTCCCAAGAAGACCAAAATGTTTCAAACAGTTGATAAAGGACAGATGCTTCTCTTAAGTGAGTATGGGAACACATTTTGGTGAGCTTCCCTAAGAAATCCCTTAAAGAGTTACTGGATGCTTGTTTTTGACTTCTTCCCATTTCCCTAATGTCTTGACTGCTTGAAAAAAATAGTTTTTATTGTTGTACTCCTTTCTTAAGATAGTGTTAAAGCTCTTTTTATTTTTTTGAAGGAGAAAGTTAAATTTATGGAACAAGAAGCAATGAATTGCAAATCACGTTCCATTGTTCATTTTCTCAGCGTCTGAATTTTTTAAATTGTTGTAAAGATGGAAGCATTACTGGACTATTGTTCTTTTCTTTTTAAAAAAAAAAAAAGGGCAAAAAAGGAGTTTTGCTTTTGGGCCAAAGATAGCAGTGGAGCAGCCAGTCTCTTCAAGTCCTGGAAATCCTTTGCTCTTATGTTTTTAAAATGTGTGATAAGCAGCTGTAATAAATTTTCTATTGTCAGAAAGCAATATATAGGCTTTCTGTTTCCTGCATACATAAAATAAATGTATTTATTTATGTATTTACTTTTGTTAAAGATAGAACTGGTTATGCTTGGAAAAGGCTGTTTAAAGGTGCAATGGAGGCTGAAAAAGAGAACGCAGATTATAAAATAATGTCTAATTTAAAGTTATAAAAAGGCTGTCTGGAAGAGAAAGAAGGAATGTTCATGCAGTCTTTCTCCACTAACTTTTATAAAGCTTATAATGACTTCAATTTCCCTCTCTAAAAACCGGATCTCGTGGTTTTGGTTTTCTAGAAGAATGACATGTTTAGATCTAAAGGGATAAATAGACTTCAGGTGTAGCACAGGCATGGTTTCTGACTTATTAGCAGCAACTTAAGCAGCCATGCCCTTCCTCAGACCTGCATTTTGGTCACATGGTCTCAAGGAAAAGAAAACACTCATTAGATTTCAGGAGGCCTTACATAGGTGACAGCAAAATATACCCACATGTAACTACCAGGGACAAGGGACAGCTCCTTACAGGAGTTGCCAAGAGGTACAGGACATATGTCCATGCCAAATTTGAAACCCCTTTGCCTGTTTGGATTTCAACCTTGCTCATTTTTAGTTTATTTTACTAAACAATATGTAAAAAAAAATAATGTCATCTAAGACACTTTGTCATAACTTAAAATAGGATCGAAAGACAGTATTGCGATAATTGGTTGTGTCTTTTATTGCTATGATCTTTTCCCATTTTTGTGACTAATAATGAAAAATTTTTAAATGACGCAATATACTTTGTATATTATATTTCTCTGAGTGGATATGTGTGTATGTCAGTTCTAATCTGGTTATATCTAGTCAGATTAAAACTGAAATATAAATAGAGTTTTACTGTGGCCCTAATAATTTTTGTCTGGAAGGAAGATTTAATCCTTTCTCTGCCATAATTCAGATTAGAATCCTTCTGTTACTTTCAAACTAAATATATATATATAAAAAATAAGACACATCCTATATGTACGATGTAGTGAATACTAATGATCTATTTATGAAGTTATAAGATTTAACTTCCTCTAATGAGGTTCAATACATGAATCCAAAGTAGGAATAGTATGTCCAGACAGTTGGATTAGTTGCTTTATAACTACAGAATAACTTTGGTAGAATAAGTGGGAGAGATCAGATACTGTAACAGAATTATCATTAATTTCGTTGGTGTCTCCAGCCTGCACAAATCTTGAGATTTAAAAGGCTCTGGCTGCCTATGCAAGTTATCTTCTGGAACTGTGATAGCCTTAGTAGGATGAGGAAGCCTATGATGGTTGAACATTTGAACTGTATTTTATCTCTTTAATGTCCAAACACATTAACGTTATCTGGACTCACAAACACAATCCAATCTTAATGTCTGAGAGACAAAGATACGTTTCAAAGGTGACCTTGTTCTGGTAGAAAGAATGTGAAACAGATAAAGATATAGTGGTGTCACACTATAGTTATTAATCAGTAGATACAGGTCTCTTCCACTGAGGAATTAAAATTTATTATTTTATAATCATTGATCTGGGCATCATTGATTACTGTAACGGTTAAAGGTAGAGAGCTTTCTGTACTGTAGAAGAGTAAGGATTGCTATCTTTTAAACATTAACATTGTAATTGGGCTACAACTATTTGTGGCAGTTCATTTAAGTTTTATTTAAATATGGAGATTATGTATGCTGATAAGGGATGATCATAAACTTCGCTGCTGTCTGTGGATTTTACACTGTTTTACTAAAAAATAAAGTAGGGTTACATAAACCAGAATGTACAATGAAGTAAGAGAAGACTGCTCATGTGCTGGCTTATTCATGCTCCGAAAGAGTGAAATGGCTGTTAACAACACACTATAGGAAAATTTCAAAGGGAACCCAAATCAGCTGTTTGGGGAAATCCATCTTGAGTAATGTAGGTAGGTTTTCTGCAACCCCATTACATATATTCAAATCCATATGCCTTCCTCAATAAAAGAGAAAATCACTAAGACTAGAAGGCAATTCCCGAACTTTGAATTCATTGTAAAGAACTTGACTTGACTTGAAGCAAAGAAACTTGGAGTCCAAGCGGGAAAGAATTAGTATTCTATATGCTGGAGAAGAAATCTGATTGCATGGAACATGCTTGAACATGAGAAATGCTCTAAGAACATTTGATGAGGAGACAATGTCAAGCTGTATATGTATTCTTTAAATCAACCCTGTATATTGAATAGAATATATGGCAATCTTCACAGTGCCTGTATGTAGAATTATGGAAATAGAAAGCTGATTTTGAGGCCCCCTGCCTAATTAGGGGATACCAGATCTAATAATGGGAATGATACCATGTTTCACAGAGTTAAATAACGGAGAGGTTGATTAGCAGGAATAAAAAAAAGCTTCTTATGTGTCAGTGTTATATTCTAGTTAACTATTTTGTGTTCATTTCATGATCTGGAAAAAAAATAGCAGCATGAAAGATTGTCTTTGACCTCTTAACAGTATTTGCAAAAAAATGCAATATGCTTATGTATCAGCTAAAATCAGGATGTTGCAAACTGGCAGATGATGAAACAGAAAAATAATAGGTTTATAACAAGAAAAATATGTAGGCCTGAAAAAGAACAGGATAAGCTATTTTTGCTGTAGGTTGGACCATTCTTAAAGATTGCTTCACTTTGACTTTTGAAGTGAGAAACAAGAAAGAAAAGCGAGTTTTTGGTAGACTTTATTTGACAACTGCATGGAAACATTATTATCCTTTAGTCAGTAGCCAGCACAAAAAAATAAGAGATGATCCATTAAATACAACTGTTAAAATAAGTGCTGGTCATATTCAGCCATTCATTTATAAATATACAAGTAGGCTGGAACACCTATCTTGTAAAATACTTTAGATATTAAATGTTGCAATCAGGTTGTAGTTGAACAACTTTCAGAAATAAACAAAATTCCATTTCATGCTGATCTAGGAGTCAGAGACTTAAAGGTCCATGTATACACACACAAAATGGTTATAATTGCTTATCATAAAAAATGTTCATATGAAAAAAGTATATCATGTTATACGGAATATCATTTTATACTTTTGATTTTGTTTTATTCAAAAAACTATAATTTATCATTTAAAGACAGAGGTAATAGCAAGAGTACAGAGAATGGATGAATTTCGGTCCAGACAATTAATTTAAAAAAATGAAATACAAAAATTAAATTAAGAACATATTTCTTCCAGTGGTTTTTACACATAATTATCTGTATGTTGTTCACATTTTCATTCTGTTCAGGATTAGATTAAACACTTGTGAACAGTTCCAAAAAGGATGTAAATTCTGCTGAGTTGTGTTTCTCAGCTTGAATTCTAGATACTGACTTTACTTTAAAAAATTAAGATACAGTTCTTCCATTTCTGGTTTAATTCCTTCAATTTTAGGTAACTGAAAGTATCATGATTTAACTTTTGGATGTTAATTTGTGGGTCTGGATGTTATTTTAGAGATGCTATAGCAACACGGTGCTTTCCAGATGTGTTGGACCACAGTTCTCTTCAATCTCAGCCACTGTGGAAATCACATCTGGAGTACACCAGGTTTTGGAAAACTCATCTATGGTACTATTTTGGAGCTCATGCACAACACAATAAGTAGACAATTAGATATAATCACACTTAATGTCTCACATATGCAGTAAATTACTATGTCAGTATGAAGTGATTGGAATAAAATTAATGTGAATCAGCTGAAAAGCTATTGAATATTGAAAGTATTCTTATTCAAAAAGTGGTTTCATTTTATTTAAAAACATGGGGTCATCTGTGTATTTAAACAACAATATATAAAGGAAAAAGACTCCTGAATTTTATCTAGACTTTTGTATAGATTTTTGCAGAAGTGATTATTGCCTTTGTATTCAATTCTATTGCACTTTTGTGACATTTTTCCCCATTCAATTTGGTCCAGTTCTTGGAAACTGCCTGGAAAAGTTTCTTCATTTTTCTTCGAAAAGTTTTTCAGAAGTGGTTTGCCGTTGCCTCATTCCTAGGGCTGAGAGAAAGAGACTGGTCCAAGGTCACCCAGTTAGCTTTGTGCACAATTCACAGTTGAGAAAGGGTACATTAGTATTTATGTCATTGGGGTAGGAGGCATGAAAGTAACTAACTTGATAGGGATAGATGATAATTAGTCTGCAATTAGTCCAGAATGCAGCCGCATGAGCGATCGTGGGTGTGCCACGCCATATTCACATAACACCACTCTTGCGCGAGCTGCACTGGCTTCCCATTAGTCTCCGGATACAATTCAAGGTGTTGGTTATCACCTTTAAAGCCCGACATGGCTCAGGGCCAGGTTATCTTTGAGACCTCCTCCTACCGCATGATTCCCAATGCCCTGTTAGATCCCACAGGGTCGGCCTCCTGTGGGTTCCATCAGCCAGGCAATGCTGGCTAGCGGGCCCATGAGGAAAGGCCTTCTCTGTGACAGCTCCGGTTCTCTGGAATCAGTTACCCCCGGAGGTCCGGATTACCGCCATGCTGCTGGCCTTCCAGAAAGCTGTAAAAACCTGGCTTTTCTGGCAGGCTTGGGCCCATTGACCTCACCTATCTGTGAGGTCAAGATTAAATTATGTATGTAGTGAATATTATTAAGAATGCATTTTAAATTATCGGATTAATGGTTTTATATTGTTTTTATTGTATTTTTGTTGTGAGCTGACCAGAGTCCCTAGGGAGTTGGGCGGCATACAAATATGTAATAAATAAATAAATAAATAGTAGTTCTAACTGATTTCTTCCATGATCTCATGAGTCTGAATGACAAAACCTGAAAGAGCATTCTGTGGGCATTTATTAAAACATATCTAGAATTCTCCTTACAGTAATGAAGTCTACCTTTTCTGAGATCAATTTCCCAGTAGTCACTTATAACATCTTCCCACAACTACAGTAAAAAGCCCTGTTCTCATTACTATTATGGGCATAATGATGGTTGTATAGTTTTAGAGGTCACTATACATCACTAGTAAGGATAGCCCTCTGTATGTAAGCATTAACTTCAAATGAACAAGCATAGAGTACTCGTTTGACCGTTATCATTTAAGGCAAAGTTGGGGATGAAAAGAAGAGGATTGGTGTATCCATGGATGTAAGAGTTAAAGCCATCATGAGCTGCCCTCTTTCCATCTTGAAACTTGACAGCTTCAGAAAAAAAAAGTATGAAAAAGACTATACTAGTAGACTATACTAACAAGCAGATGGTACATAAGCACTTTCCACTTCCTGCTGTTTACAAGTGGTGCTCTGTGCATGAATCTTTCTAAGCTATGGTTATGAGAGAAACACTAAATGGAAGTCTTCTAGGAACAATAAAAAAATGTCCTCCAGCAGATTAAAATGTTTCCTGTTCAAAGGTATAATCTGTTTTATATAAGGCAATACTGAGGCACTGTAGAACAATCCCTGGAAATAATAGCAAAATCAGAAATTAACTGAAAGAGGCTGAGCGAGCTAGTGAAAAAGAAAATGCAACAGCGCTGGGGTTTCTTTAAAAGCTCTTCAGTCACCATGCCTATGGGTGAATCAAATGGGCATTTGACTCAAATAAAGGACATATCAGTTCCCGCTGTTCATAAATATTGCTCTAACAGTGCTCAAAAGAAGCAATGTTTCCGTGTTTGCATTTCAGTAACAGTTCATATCGCCTATGAATGGAATTGTCCTACCATTTATGAATGAAAATAATAGGATGACTTTTTAAAAAAATAATCTGAATCAGTTGCAGTACACATACCTATACTTGGTACAAATTCAACAGAACACATTGCTCAGATAAATGCCATTTATTTTCTCTCTGCAGGTCATGACATTTTTCCATCAACATTGTACAATGGTGGTAGTGTTGTTTTTCAAGTGGATTCCAGTGTAACGCCAATATAATTAGTATTATTAAAAACTTAAAAGGAATGCTCAGTGTTAGCATAAATGACCTGTTCTGTTCTGTTCTGTTGTTCTGTTCTGTTCTGTTCTGGCTAGTCTTGAAAAATGCTCCAATCATTCTAAATCTTAAACTTTTTTCCTCTCGGGATCCCTTCCCACTATTAAAAATTATGAGAGACCCCAAAAAAGCTTGTGCTTGTATGAGCTATATTTATTAATATTTACTGGTTTAAAAATTGAAATTGACCCATTAGCTTTTAATTTTATTTATTTATTAATTAAATTTGTTTGCCACCCATCTTGCCACATGGCAACTCTGGGCGGCTTTACAACATTCTGTATTATTTTTCAACAAAGGCTGGTGATTCTGATTTCACAGGCCTCCTGAGATGATCATGGGAGACGCCAAGGGACCTAAGACCACATTTTAAGAAACCCTGCTCTAAAGCAATTACAATGTAATACTATTAAATTGTTTTACTTTTATGATTAAGAAGGTCTTCGCAGTTTTCTGTTTCTATCCATCTTTTCTCTAATAATGGGCTTGCTCTAGGCTTCCCACTCAGGGGAAGTCTACTTTCAATGGAGGGCAGTTGTCAACAAAGACAATATGGCAGCTTTGTGTGGCCATCTTGACTTTTTTACTTGCCCACCTTCCAACAAATGCCTCTGTTCTAACATATCAGCTACCTGCAGATATTATACTGTATTTAGAAACACTACAAGGAAAAAAAATGAGAACAAGTCCAACAATCATATTTCATAGAGTCTCTGTACAGGTTTGAATACTAAGTTTTAGAAGGGGGTTATAATCAGGTCCAGCCAAGCATCCTTCCAATCCCCTGGTGACAATGTTTAATGCTGGTTTGTAAACATGCAGTGTTGTGGGATGATCTGGGAAATAGCTTTGGCCCTCATACTTTTTACACCAAGTATATCAGTAGAGCCTTATAGGATAAATGTTTTTATTCTCCTTCATATATGAAGCTGCTTGTTCTTATATAATATCTTGACTGAATATATTTTTTTTTCTTTTTCAAATTCACATTTTAAATTTACTGAGATAATTTGCTCAGTTTATCTCCTCTATGAAATCTTGGTCTGAGGTTTAGCAGAAGATACAGCTTATCACATAATTACCACAACTCTAAAATAACTACAAATAATTATATTTTACATGCTTACAAAATCAGAGTTTGCATTAATTTAAACTCAAGTCTAAACTATGATAGGTATGGGGAAGAAAGTAATTCAGTCAGATAGAAGAAAATATACATATGTAGCTCAGGAAAACAGTGAGCATCCTAGACCAACCTATATCCAGAAATATTAAGAAATTTCTGTAACCTTGGCCTTCAGACAAATTAGCCACCAACAGACACATAGAAATATATCTATTTATAACCATTCCAAAGAGACAGTGAAATAAAAAAAAAAATCAGAACACATCCGCTTCAGCAGCCAATGCCCAGGAAAACATGGATTAATGTAGGCAAATAATCAAATAGAAAGCAATATTATTATCAAAACACTACCAAGAAGAAAGCCACACCCACACCAAAACTGGCAGGGTAAGCTACTGTATATAAACAGGGACCAAACACAGACACACTGATGATGTGACTTGGTTGGATGATGAAACATCTGCAGGCAAACAACTAGGCTCAGAGAGCACCAAGGACTCCACATAATTCAGTTGGCTTTACAAAGTGAATTCAGCTAGGTTGACATTCTCATGCTGAAATTTTGATATTTGCACTTTTCAGAAACTTTCTGTTGCTGACCTCCAATCAGAAATATATGTGCAAGCTGTTTATTCATTTCGTATATAACTCAAACTTTAACCTCAACTCTCTGAGGGAAAGGAACTTAATCCAAGCTGTATACCTTGAGAAAAATGTGAATGCAAATACATATGAATTTCTGGGCTCATGTTTTAAAAAGCAGATTGATAGAGAAAGGTAGCAAAATGGGGAAAAAAGAGAGAATGAGTGAAAATAGAATTGACAGGATTGTCTATCCTTGGCAGATACAAATTGTTCTGGCTAGGTTTATCTGGAATATTTTGTTCAAACTCTACTGTCTCCTCTAAACTTTTTTTTCCTTCTCTTCTCCCCTTTTTTCCCAGCACTATCATGTTTCTTTTATATATTGTAGTTTATAAACTTTCCACTTAAAAAGTGAGAGTTCTAATGCATTTTATTATTGTGGATGGCTGTTTTCCATTTTTCTTAAATAGAATCTCAACAGCTCTTTAGGGGAAGAGGTTGTGGAAAAACAATTTATTTCCTACTTCATATGACCTCCAAATTGAAAACCCCAACCTCCTTAAGTCTGATCAGCAAAAGTGTTATTCAGAATAGATTCCTTTCTATCTTCGGCATGAGTATGCATGGCGGAATCTGTCCTGGACTTTAGTGAAAAGACAAAATACATTTGACTGGTAAGATTTCATTTCCAGTTAAAATTCACCCATCCCACCCCAAAGTCAATCTTTGTAAAACTCCAGCTGCTGCTTTGAACATTTCTGTGCAGTCTAAACCAATGAGTGAGCATAACCTCAAGCAGATAGCTAGAAAAAAAAAGATAGCTCTGATGCAAATTGGTCTGAATGGGAAGATAATACTCTGAATCATGGCAGAGTAAATATAGAAGCGCTGTGGAATGTGAACAAGAATGTGACTACATTTGAAACATAGAGTATCGATATAATGAGAGCTGAAGGGGACTAAGAAGTGTGTCATAGAAAGACCAGGAAGAGTTTCTTTGCCCTGTGATGCATTTTAATTAGTTTTGTCTGGGATTTTTCCCCTCCTTGCTTAAAGGCAAATTTTTAAAATTCATTAATAGGAAACCAATCTCCCTGATTAGTAGCCAATTTTTAGAAAGGTCATTTTGGGAATGAGAAATGCAACAAAAAGGAGCTAAGCCAGGCAATAGCTGGAGGTTGAAAACCAGACATTTACAAAGACAGGTACACTAATGCGTGCTCACCTACCCACTTCACCTTTGTAGCCAAGGAATCAAGACAGTTACCTGCTTCTGACCTATCCAGGATGGACTTATTTCCCATTTTTAATTCATGCCCATCATGAATAGAGCTAGAAAGTTTTGCCTACTAGAAATGTGTCAACCCCAAGATCAAAGGATAACATGTCCTGCCCATAAACCTTTTCTTTTCTGAGTTATGTTCCAGCTTATAAAGATTTCTCATGGTAACATTGCTACCACTTTTTTGTTCTTCATTGCAATGTTTATGGCTATCTGTGAACAAAATTTCTCAAGGAGGCTTAGGTTTTAAAAAAAAGCATATTAGACTGAAAGAATAACATCAGTAGCAGATGATATAACAGAAAGAATGAAATATCATCATCACAAACACCATCAATTTCCTGCTCTGAGAGATGTTTAGTCTTATATGTTTAAGACTAAATACGGTTTAAAAGGCTTGGGAAACTTTTGTCTAGGGCTGGAAAATCTAATATTTAAGACATTAAAAAAGTAACAATATTGTGGTGAATAACTGATCCTGATCCTCTAACTGGGGTTCCAACAGGCCACATAGTATGTTTGTCAGGGTTGTGAGAAAGTAGTCATTGCCCCATAAACTGCCAGATGTGAGCCTGCTGAGTCAGAGATGTTGCCAAGACATGTAATCAAACATACCAATTGCAAGAACTCATAACTCTTGCGTCCTCAAATGAGCATCAGTCGACATCACTCCCAAAAGATGTGCAGTTGGTTCCATCTGTTGTTTGTAAGCATATTTGTTTTCTAGGTTATTAACTGAAAAGACCAGCCTTATTTTTTTCTATAAGTTTGAGGTTTTTGTTTTAATTCTTTCATATTTATTAATAACTGGTTAATGTATTTTGTATAATCTTCTTTGAGTCAAGCTTGACTTCTGGTGACTTTGTAGATATTTCCATGTGATTTTCTTGGCAGAAATTATATGTTTGGTAATCAAACTCTAATAAAATCTTTAGAGTTCCCAATCTCATGACAGTGTACAAGAACTTCAAATAGCAATCTTATAATGCAACAACAACAAATAAAAACAATTAACTCCCTAATAAAAGATGGTCCTCCTTCTCCATGAAGTCTCAAAAATCATCAAAATCCCACTCTAAAGGAAAGGTTTTCAAAAGTAACTTGAAAACCAGAAATAAGGGGCCAAAGCTATATCCAGGATCAACATGTTCCATAGAGCTAGCTTTACAAGTCCTGCCATTCTGTCAACGCACATCAAAGCGTCTTGTAATGAATGACATCTCAATGGAATGGATAGACTCTTAAGAGTAAAGAAATAATTTGAGCTTTCTTTTGAGATGTGTTTTGACCTCTCAGTATAGTTCTCAAATCCAAGTACTAATCATTTCTGACCTTGCTTCGCTTCCAAGGCTAAGAACCTAGGAGCAATTATTCACTATTTCCAATTTTTCTCACACAGCCATTATCATAACCATCTTCATCAATCTCTTCCCCAAACAACTTGGGCCCTTTCATTTGATTCTTTCAGATGGCAGTGGTAACTAATTGGAAGAGGAGAGAAAGGACATTTCTGCTTTTGTAGAAATCCGCACCTTTTCTGATGCCTATAATATTACAAAGTGTGCTAGATAACAAATGGCCCTCTATGATGAAATGTCTAACAGGTTGAGGGGGGGAAAGAAGTAGAAATAGGACCATCACTATAGGGAGAACAATTAGGGGGAAAAGAGGATCAAAAGATTCCTTAATCCAAGAGATTAAGTAAGATGAGAAAGACTCATAATTCCACCTTAACTGTGTTAGGTATAAATTGGACTGGAGAATACTCTGACAGGCTTTCAAGTTACTTGAAAGTTACTGTACCAACAATAAAGATTATTTCAGAAATGAAAGTGGTTCTTGTTTTCTGAATGTTCTGGGGGATGGAATCAAGAAAGGGTTTGAAGGGCTTGATGCTATAATCCTAAATGAATAAAATGAAAGCATTTCCCGTTCCATTTTCTCTCCCCTTCGCACAAGTATTTTGTCTAATAGTAAGTGATAGTTAATAGAATACATTATTTTTTAGTATCAGATATTATTCTCATGGTCCAGGTAATTAGTAAAAATCACACTAATCTTCTTAGAAAGTAGGTTAAACCAGACTAGTCAATAAGCAAGCTGCTAAGTGGCTTCTATGCTACGAATGCTTGAAAAAAAACTATTGGCTATATTTTCACTTCAAAATAGTTGCACAGCTATGTGAGACATCATAAATCTATTTCTTATTCTAGGCTAGGGTTTTGTAATGGCTTCATTTGAGCAAAGTCTACCCTGGGATCATATTGGATTCCAAAGCAGCAGCCTGTTTACCTGTAGATGTTCCTAAGAAGGAACTGTAAAATAGATTCTCCATCTTCTGGATACCCGAGGCATTTGCTGAGTTTGGTCAAATATATTTATGGTCTTTTTGGAATCTATGCATTATAAGTGGTGAAAAAAGAGAATTGTGATGGAAAGCAGCTCCTCCTACCTGTGAATCCCGAGTGTGTTCTATCACAAGGACATACATAATAGCAAGCATACCATTTCTGCACTGCAACAAAAGTCTGTTACTTGCCTTCATCAAACACTGTCATGTTTCTTATTGCATGCAACAGCTGACTTTGAAATTAGATTGTGTAGTACCTGTTTTGTTTTGTTTTTTAATTTGGCTCAATCGAAGTTGGTTATCTATATATATAAAAGAGAAGTCCAGGGAGGAGAGTTAGTTTGTTTGCGCTCTATACAAAATTACAGTTTTCCCCCAATCCTCCCCAATTTTGGGACATAGGTAGCTTTCCATAGGCAGACGGTCGCTGTCAGGGTCACGAACCCCTAAACATCCCAGAACACCCCGAAAAAAGGTGGCAAAGTGCACACTCACACCAAAGCTCTACTGAACATGCTCACATTTTCAAACAGCTCAGAATGCCCAACGGTTACAAGAACAGCAGTTGTACTTCACCCCAGCAGCAGAGCAGCGTGGCTTTACCCCACCGGCTTCATGAGATAGGCTGGCTGAGAGACAGTGATTGCCCCACTGTCACCCACTGAACCCCCATGGCTGAGATGGATTAGTATGTCCAATACCATTTGATTTTCCTGCCACCTTTTGTTCTGGAACACAAAGCAGCTTTAATGCTCCT
>JANHJO010007573.1:105658-118295 GCA_032468235.1 Pseudoxyrhopus heterurus | reverse complement strand
GCTGCCCTCCACCATTGTTAATTAATGTTGTTGTAGTGTATCTTCGATGTTGTCGCTCCATCTTCTTCTGGGTCTGCCTCGTGTTCTTTAATCTTCTCCTTTTTTGTATACACCTTGTACGGTATGGAATCTCAAGACTAACTTGTGCTAACAGAGGAAAAGCACAAGATCCCTGCTAGACAGAATGAAAGATCTGTCCACCCCAGCTCGCTATATGCAGTCTTAGGCTGAATGTCTCCTGAAGCCAGCTCCGATGTCCTGTGAATAGCTTTAAGCTCTAAATTCCAAACATTGGTGTATTAATGCTTGCCAATACCTTGACTCAGCTTTTCCATTTCTTTTGTACCAAAAACTTTCCCTTGGCCATTGAGGAACCAGAATGACTCAGGGTCAGCTGCTTTATAGCATGCATTTGTAAGGTCTTTTTCTAATTTGTGTAATTAAATAAACTTGCATGAGAATGCAGAACTCTTTAGTGATACAGTTTACCATGCATTTGTACATTAGCTTTGAGTGGTCCTTTGGGCTTTCTGAAGATGCCTGTGGAAGAAAAAAAAAACAGCTCATCATTAATAATAGTTCATAAATGAACCCTTTTAATGTCCTTACAAGATACAGCTGTATATTGCTGCATTTGTTGATCAGGTTAATCTGAAAGCATGTATTTTATTTTTACAAAAGTGAACTGGATGTTGTCAGTTAATATTTGTATAAATACACAACCAGTATTTGAGCAAAAATATTAAATAATCCTTCAGGTAAGAACTGTAGAACAAGAGAACAGATCTTGGATCTTCCTTAACCCTTCTAAAGGCCTCTTAATTTTGCCTATGGGAATACCAGAAGCAATATTTAAAAGTCATACTGAATGTTGAATTGAAGAGAGTACCTTTTCTCAGAATGAAAGAAAAATCCAGTGTGTATCTTATGTATGCCGGTATGTATGTTTGTCAGTTTAACATCCAGCTTATCAGAAGAGTGTACTAAACACACCTAATTCTCACAGTACTGTTTTATGTCTAAGGAAATTTACCCATGTAATGTGGCTGTATTAGTATTATCCTTCTCATCTATTACCTTCTCCTATTGGTAACTTATGATTATATTACTTTGTTGTTTGTATGCATACCGAGAGCTTCTGCACTGGATACAAATTACTTGTGTGTCAAATCACACTTGGCCAATAAAACTGTTCTGTTCTGTTCTGTGCCGTTCCATTCCGCTCCACTCCACTCCGCTAACAAAAACTGCAGAGTGTATAATATGTTGCATTGATTGATTTTGTCCTCAAGAGTATTGCCATCATGCCAGAGATTATGGTTCTTCCCCAACCACTTAGAACAGCTCTTTTAAGCAGCACTGCAATAATGCTTTTCTTTTCTTTCTTTTTTACCTATCTCATCTCCACAAAATAGGCGTAATAATAAGCCCTATCTATAACAATTTGTAGGTCACTTTCACTTATTAAGATTGGATAATGAGAAAATAATTGTTGAGTTTGGCCAATTATGACTTATAATCAATTATCTCTCATGGCAAGAGTGAGTTTATCTGAGTCAGGGATGTTATCCATTCTGTTATCCATTCTACCCACACCCCAACCCTGGGAAAAAGAATGGTCCCATCCTCAATAAAGGAAGCTGTAGCGAGACCACTTCTGAAAAACATATAATTGGATCCCATAATTATAGGTTGGTAACCAACATTCTCTTCTTGGCCAAGACACTTGAACATTTGTGTCTGATCAGATGCAGATACCATTAGAGAAAATTGATTAATTAGATCCATTTCTGTGGAGGTTTGGGTGTAATTTGGTGCAGAAACTTGTTGCCATGTAGAATGATGTTTCTTATGAGAAAGGTAGAGTGCAACCTTGTTCGTTCTCCTGAATGTCTTCCATTCATACATGGACCACTTCCAGAAGGTGCTGTTGGGAGATGTCTGTTTAATTCCATCATTTATACTGGGGGATTCCACAGAGTTCCATTTTGTTCACCATGTGCGTTTCTGTTAAAAAAATACACATTCATAAAAATACAGCAAAATAATCTATATATTTTTACACAGTAGAATTTTTAGGAGTCCTTGGTACTGTCTGAACTTAGTTGTTTTCTTGTAGACATTTCATTACCCAACCTAGATAACAATGCTAGTTAATTTTACTTAATTTTACATTTTACTTAATTTTTACATAATTTTACATACTTAATTTTAAGTTACTTTGTTAATTTTGTATATTTCAATTAATAAAATATTTTACTAATATATCAGTCCATTAAATTTGAGGTTTTTTTAAAAAAATTATTCAACAAATAGATGAATTAATTAAAAATGTGAGGGGACAAAAAAAACAAATTAACATAATCATCTATCTCTAGCTCAAAGATAAATATTCAGCTGCAAAAGTTTTTCAGAAAGGTTTTTTTCCTTATATTATTGCTTGTGGGGTGTTTTGGAATTTATTTGAGCTCAAAAATCAAATAGTAGTAATGTAGAAAAACTAAAGACTGGATTACAGTTAGAAGTGCCAAAATTTAAAAAAAAATCACTGGATTTCCTTCTTAGAAGAAAAACTTTATTTATATATGTGTAAGCAACTATATTGCAACTGGAAGGCCACACAAGAACTCCAGGTTCTCAGTAGCCAACTGATAAATCACAGAGTTTGCCTTGTTGGAATTAGAAAGCAGGGAAATTAGAGCTTAACTCTTCATATTTTTGCCGAGAATTCATTTTCCCAAGTTGCTTTTCCACCCCTGGGAAAAATTTATATTATCTTTCATTTCAACTCACAGTCTCCTGCCACTGTTTTTCATTACAAAAATCCCAAAGAGCTGCCTGTTGTGTTGATCTCTTACATGTGTCTGCTGAGCAGTGTCTAATTTGGAGCCGAATCAATAAAAATCAGCTATAGCAATAAATATAAAGAGAACAGTATTTAGTTCTGATCCTTTGGTTTAAATGATCTTTGGAGGGGGTTTATATGATCAAAGCTAATATCATGGTTTTGATGGGCTTTTTTTCTCCTCCTTGCTTTATTCATTCTTTGGATAACACTCTCCACCCCCACCCTGTATGAAAGTGAAGCTGGAAAACTTGCTTCAGTTTTCACTTGATGGAAAGCATAAAGTCCATTTGTGTGCATGTTTCTTTCTAAAGTCACTGAACTTAATAAATGACTGAATAGTCTGATAATGAGGACCCCAAAATAACAGTATTAGATCAAGAGTCTGAAATTGCCTCATTTGTTTGGGTTTCAATATTTTAAAATAATGTTGAAGCTCTGATTAGTCTTGAGAATGGAATTTATTTCCAAGTCGTTTTTTCAAATGTAACAGACAGGGTTGGTACCTAACAGCAAATCAAAAAGAGATGATTTTAAAAAAACAGCAACATTCAAACATGTACAGTCAAATGAACTTCTGAAGAATCATTGTTCACTTTAATTGTGAGCTACTGATTTTTACTAATTACAATGGCTAAATATGCTACATATCATTCATCCCAATAGAATATTCGTTAGTTTTCACATAGTTATTTTCAGCACAACACTGAAAACACTACAGTAAAAAAAAATTATGAAGGATTTCTTGCCCTTCACTATTGCACAGAAAACAATAATGTGATCCTTCTGCTTCTCCAGTATAGAATTAAGATAAATAGCAAAACTGGTATTCAGAGGCCAAGTTCCAGAATAATCATATTAGTCATTTAAACAAATACAGTGGATTCTGTTATTGGATTTTTTATGTGTGTTTATAGTTAGTATAGGATAGGATAGGATAGGATATGATAGTATCAAATAGAGGAGCTATTTTTGGCACAGATTACTCTATCAGATAACTAGGATGATATCTTTACAAATAACAATTTTGACAGGGGAACCAATTATTGAGGGAGATGGTGGTCTCCCCTTTGTACATTGTGTTCAAGCATAGGCTAGATCAGTGCTTGTCAACTTTGGCAGTATGGACTTCAACTCCCAGAATTCCCAAACCAGCATACCTGGTGGGGAATTCTGGGAGTTGAATCTATCCTTCATAAATTTGCCAAGGTTGAGCAATGTTGCACTTAGATTGTGAGAGACACATTAATTTGGATTCCTGGACTGAGCTGGACCTAAATCAGGGCTCTCAGACTCCCGGCCCGCACTGGCCATGCCCAGTTTAACGAAGGGGGAAAAAGTCCTGATACATCACATGACGCCACCGTAATGACATGAATTTGACACCCCTTGTCTAAATAGATCCTTCCAACCTTATGATATTATGAAATATGGATAAAGCAGGAAAGGAATGTCCCATTGTTCCTCATTGGTGTTCAATGTATTAATTCTGAAAAGGGAAAGCAACAGCCTGTATTCTTGTATTGCTATACGTATTCGTGTATTGCTTTCCAAAAATCCTAGGGGAACAGTTCCCAGAATTCCAAACCATTGTGAATGCCTGCTCTTTTACAAACAGATTTAAATGATGTATTCAAAGCACATTCTATTTGTTTTCTTAAAAAGACAAATCTGAAACTTGTCAACTATTTCAAAAGGGGAAATTTCTTTTGAAGTTGAAAACAGGCTTTTGACCTTAAATTTGTGGCCCACTCCCATGAAAAAATAAAAGTTGTTGAAGTACAAAGATCTATGTCTCCTTATGTGGCTTTCCCCTTTATTGAAAGGAAAATGCAGATTGATGTTTTTTTTATTAACATGAGTAGGAACTGTGCACTAGTTTTTCTAAATAACTTTATTGTATAGTGATGGAACATGGGCATAAATTGCTTAGCCAGAGAAAGGATAGATGCATCATTTTAAGTTGTGGAATTCTACTAATGGTTTTAGTTTCAGAATGATAAAGGCTTTAAAAAATAAAAAAATTCAAACTTTACTTTTGTTTATTATGAAATCTAAAAGGGATTGCATTTAAGATTCATAATATTCAATAGAGGGAATGATGGTTCAGTGGTTAAAGACCCTGAGTTCGTCAACTGGAAAGCTGGCAGCCCCGGTTCGAGACCTGAGTTCTGCATGACAGGGTGAACTGTTTGTTGCCCCAGCTTCTGCCCACCTAGTAGTTTGAAAGTATGCAAATGCAAATAGATTAATAGGCACCACTTTGGTGGAAAGTAACAGTGTACCATGAATGTTTGCATATAGCCATGCTTGCTACATAACCATAGAAAATTTCTTTGATCAACATTGGGTCCCTCAGCCAAGAAACGGAGTTCAGCACCACACCCTAGAGTTGGATACTACTGGACAGGGAACCCTTTACCTTTAATATTCAATAACCAAAAACAAATCAGGTATTCCTTAATTATTGCTAATATTTTTAGAGTGAAAATTCTGATAAATTGTGTTACTGACAGTTGACCAGATGTGGTGGTACCATATTATTAAGGCAATATGATCCAAACATTTTCAGGTATGCATTGTGTTCTGGAGCCATAGATTGTGTACTTCTGCTCTACCCTAAGGAAAAACTAAGTGGTTTTGACTGAAGCATAGAATTTACATTGAGCAAAGTTGACTTTGTAATTTAGGGGCTATGATATTGTGTGATCTCCCCAGTGATAGCTCTCATTTTTAATCTGTCTACCTTTCTGTTAGGAATATTATAACAGTAATTCTGCTCTTGTTTTTAAAAGTAGAAAGTAAAAACCTGGAGTAGGCAAAACAAAAGAAATCATGGCTATCAAGCAATGCTTGTTTCAAGTCCAGAGATCCCTTACTCAAAAGCTTTGAAGAAATCTAGAAATTTTTCTTAAATCTAGTGTCACTTCATGCACCCCAAGAGTTCTTCAAATGCAATTAAGAGCTGAATAGAACTAATTAAAAATATTTCCTTATGATAGTTTGCATGCAGCTGCTAACATCTGATGTAATGTATATCTGTACATTGACCAGTAAAAGTCCTTTGTATTGTTCTACAATTTACTTAAAAGCCAAAGCCATTCTGGATGATAGTATCTCCTTGGATGTGAAATATTATGCCTCTTCTGCTTTGCTTCTCCTAAAACTCAGATGCTTCTTATTAGTCTATATAGTCAACTTTTGCCAATAGAAAATAATCTTGGGAGCGCTAGCCTGTTCTTGCATGAAACTTTTAAGACAAACAGGCTCAGTTTCAGCATTCCTGTGGTAGCAGAACAGTATCTTCTAAAAAAAATTCACATTTTGGGACCCACTTACAAAAGCAGTTTTTATTCCTGCAAAATTTAACAATGAGGAGTGTCCTTAACATTACATTTAATGATTGGTCATTTAATGACCAAATATATTCTGTATTTACCTCAGGCTGGACTATTTGCTACAAAACTCTTTGTTCATGTTCTTGTACAGAAGTTAGCATATGTTAACTTCATGTAGAAAGCATTATTAAAGATAAAAATGATCAGCCGTGTAAATCAATAAATCTTGCTGAAAAAGAATCTGTATGGTGCTTTAGCACTTAGATGGGAATAATTCTAATGGACAGTGTTTACTTGGATTTCAAAGGTTTTTTGTTGTTGTTGATAGTGAGGAAGGGGGTATGATAATTTTAGTTACATATATGCATACAATGGAGAATGTAGGCAGTGTTTGCCTAGATATGCATGGTCTGGAGAATATGGGTGGGGAGAAGTTCTTGTGAAATTAGAACTCAGTCTCAACTATAAATGGGTAACACAGAAAAACACGTTTATACAGTAAATACACAAAGCATACTTCAAGATTCAGTGAAACCACTAATCTAAATTTGAATAACCTTAAAGGCAATTCAGATAAACAAAAACTCATTACTGTTTTGTGTGTATGAATGTGTATATACAGTATGTGTATAATGTATGCATATGTATGTATGTACAGTATATCTATATATACATCTATATACTGTATCTATCTAAATCTATATCGTCTGAACCAATAGATCTCCTCAGTATTTTTATATTTATACTTTAAGATTCAAATCAAATGTTTATTATGGTCAAAGACCAGCATAGTACTTTGAAGTTACCCTTATACTGTTGTATAAGGATGTAAATGTTCTATCTCAGGGCATGTAATTTGATTGGAAGATCAATTGGGATCCGTCCAGTTGTGTAACGTATTATAGGTGCATGTTCTTGTAGGCAGATGACTATACTTTAAAAGTGGATATCAATGAACACAATAACATATAATGAAGAGCCTAAAGCAAATGTTCTACATTCATAGAGTTTGTTTTAGGGTCCAAAATTGGTATAACTGTAAAATAACTCTTGTGTCAAATTGGAATCTTGGTGACTACATGAACGGATGCATGTTAGTTATTTCCTTGTCAGCAATATGGAAGTAATTTGCTATTGCCTTCCCTCATGTTCCCTTCTCCCCCAAACTCAATTCTATGATTTCTTACTGTTTTCTCATCCAGGTAGTAACTGTATTTGACCCTGCTTAACTTTTTCAAAATCAGCAACATACTGCCACTTGCTCTTATATAAGATTTGATTATATTTTGGGTGAACAACTGAGATCTGACCATAGCATCTGTGATGAGAAATCAACATATGCTACTTCACATCAGAGGTTGATCATGCATTGAGTGTGGTATTACTTCTCTCTGCGCCAGATGTGTATCTGTTTCTCTATTTTCATACTGAAAAGTGTTGGAAACTTCGAAGTTATACTATAATGTGCTGTTCCTTCTGTTGTCTTTCATTTAAAACTGTGTTTTATTTTTCTTTACAAATTCAGTGTATATCCTGCCTTTATTATTTTTACAAATATCTCAAGGTGGCAAACATACCCAACACATTTTCTTCTTCCTATAAATTGGTATAGAATTGATACCTAAGTATTTTAAATATACAATAAGAATCCATAGCAGAATAAAACTAATGTCTAGATCTTTTGTTGGACCATTTTCCATTTGAGAACATTACGTATTTCAACACAAATTCTTCAAAGCCTTTTTAAGTAGCCTTTTGATTTATGTTGAGTTCTTTTTACTTTCAGTAGCAGAATGAGTGTCCCGAAGAAGGTGTCTCAGAGTTACATGTAACAAATGCCGAGGTATTTGTCTTGAAGTTTGTTAACTGGTTTCACTGTTCACTTTGGCTATTAGGAATTAAGGCCAAATTGTGACCACATAGTCAATTTTTATTACTGAAATCAGAATCGGAAACATGCTGGCGGAAATTGGATCAGAACTGTTCAGTGTAATGTTTCCAGCCCTCTGATGATCAAGTTCCAAGAAAAGATCATTCAGGTTTCCTAAACTCAGACCAGCTGCTTTTCTTTAAAATAGCACAATATTTTCTTCATAAATGGGACGGCCATGGTACATAGTGAAGAATAAGTCCTTGCATATATTTTTTATGAACAGCTGTTCTTTATCTTCACACTTCTTTGTTTGAGAAATTGTTACAATAAAGTCTTTGATTGATTGATATACCCCTATAAATGTTCTCTATCTAGAAAAAAAAGCTATATTTTTAATCATGTGAAATACACAGTTGAAGGCTTATGAGATACAATTAAGGATGAAATTGCAAAACAAAATTACTGTTCTCTCTGTTTCTAGAATAAAAGTATCTTCCTCCATGTTAAATTCTACTTGGAATAGTTTCCAATAACACCTGCACAATTCACAAGTTCAAATCAAAGTTGAAACTGAAACCTTCCTGAATTAGAGAATAGCAGAATCAGAAGAGCAGAACCTGTGAAAATTGTTTTCACAGAATGTTAGTAAAACATACATCAATCACTAATTAATGTATATGAATTGGGCTGTAGAAGTTCAGGTCAAGGTCTGTCAGTCTCTAGATAGGTTTGAATTTATTTTTCTTAATTAAAATATTTTCTTCTTCAAAATATTCTGTCTTGAATTGCCAACATTGCTTACTTGCCGTAAGTGTCTCTTCAAGGTTTGCCTTTCATAAAGTCATTTATTGATTGGTTTCAGCAGTTAAAGCAAACATATTGATTAATACAGAACTGAATAGTGAACTGAATAGTAGCATAGAACTGAAATGCTACTACAGGTAGTCCTCGACTTATGATCACAATTGAGCCCAAAATTTCTGTTGTTAAGTGAGACATTTGTTAAGTGAATTTTGCCCCATTTTACAACCTTTCTTGCCTCAGTTGTTAAGTGAATCACTGCAGTTAATAAGTTAGAGTGAATCTGGCTTCCCCATTGACTTTGCTTGTCAGAAGGTCACAAAAGTGTGTCACATAACCTTGGGACACAGCAACCGTCATAAATATGAACCAGTTGCCAAGCAGCTGAATTTTGATTACATGACCATGGGGATGTTGGAAAGGTCATAACTGTGAAAAACAGTCATAAGTCATTTTTTTCAGTGCCATTGTAAATTTGAACAGTCACTAAATGAATCGTGAATCAAGGATTACCTGTATTGCATGAGTGTGCAGAGTTCATTACAGAAGGTCTATCCATATATTATAATTGAGTAACAAAGTATAAGTAACAAATAGGAAAAAAACAGATGTTCATGTTGACCTATTCACAGATTCATACATCACCCAATTCCAGACCATTGTGGTGGCTTAGCTCTTTGAGATTAATGCAATAGGTTGATTTCTGCCCATAGGCCAATCGGAAAAAAGTTCTACAGTTTTTTAAAAAAGTACCTGATAGGTACCTGATAGATAATCCCTTATGTCTCTATTAATTCCAGGAGCATAGTGTCTTCAACAAGAATTTGCTTTTGTAGCAAATTCAAGTAGTAGTTTTGCCACTTTTTCCCCCAGCTTACCAGCCTAGAAGCACAGAGAAGAGGAGCTGTAGTGTTGCTTGTTTCTGGAGTGGTGCACCTACAGTTGTGTATTTTATTTTATTATATTTGCAGGGGTGGGGTTGGTAGTAGGGATGATTGCAGAAAAATGCTGCTTCTGCTTAACCCTCAGTGAAACTCTTACTGATAGAATAATCAAAATCTTTATTCCTCACATTCACTGTTCCACACATGATTATTATGAAATAATAAACACTCTTTTTAAGAATTTAAATAATATCTGTTTTTGAGTGGTGAAAAAAAAAAGTCATGTAGACTCCTTATAGATTGTGGTCTAAATTTTAACTTTCATACCTCAAACTAGTCAGAGTTTATGTTCATGGGAAAGAGCTTTTCCACAGATCCTTCTCTCTGCAACTGGGGGCCTCTTCAAATTGCTCTTTCTGGAAAGGACGTGACCTCATTACTTTTACAACCTTTACAGACAGCTGTGAATGCATATTGGAAGTTCTAATAACATCCTGTGCACACTGGCCAACTCTAAGCATCTGCCTATATCTGTTCTCTTACTATGGAAATAGTAAATGGAGTTTGGATTTCATTGAGCCAAATGCTTCCATAGGCAAATCTTAACAATTGCACTATTTGCAGAGACATCTATATTGTGTGTGTTTGTGTGTATGAATTTCAAGGTGATATAAAAGATGAAAGCAGTATTGTGCTATCATCCCAGAGGCTCTTACCCTTTTGATAGGAGCATCAAAAGTGCAGAGTGCAGTTTAAATTAAAAAAGTGCAATGCGATTTGGAATATCATCCCTTCAGAAATTGGACTGGCCTCCAGTTTGACAGTCTTTCATAAGGCCCCGAAGACTTGGTTTTACCAGCTGGTCTGGGGAACCCCATCAAATGGCTTATTTGACTGTGTGTTGTCACTGGGGGGGGGATTGTTTTTTTCCCCCATGCTGTGTTTTTATTGCTTGTAAGCTGCCTAGAGTATGAGTGAGTAGGTGACTATATAAATTTCATAAATAAACAAACACATACATACAGTATATACGTCCTTTTTTTATGGAAGTTTCAGAACTTGCGTACACCTTTCGTTACACTAAGTGTTTCTCACATTTATGAAGTTCAGTGCTTCATTTCTAAAACATGAATTTTAACTTGAAGTTTCCCTAAGAAGGCATAGAAGTTAACTAGAATTTCTAAAGTTTAATTCCAGAATATAGGTTATGTTTGCTGTTTACATTTATATGGTTAAGAACAGTCCACAGAATCTTTAATTTATATGTAGTAATGACATATAGCAGACTGATACCATACTCCATTCCTGATATTTGAGGAATAGTTATTTTGAAAATCTCATTTGGAAAGCTTTAGTTTAAACTTGCATTTAAAATTCATAAATCATAAGGAAAGATTATTCAAGAAGCATTTGTGTGTATATCTAAAAATAAGTCCTTTGAGCATAGGAAGTGTAGCTGCTCAGTGTTGCCTTGTACCGTGAGATGAGCAGCATATAAATGAATAAAAGTGGTTTTCTAAAAAGAAATGGAGGCTGACTGAATAGATGCTAGATCTTGTTAAGGGTCCTGAGTCCAAAATCGTTTAAATAAAATATTTTTCAAAAGGTACCACACGAGTGTTTTGTTCTACATTTGGTAGTATCTTACCAATGGAAGGTTCCTCAGCTGATTGGAGAAAAAAACGTTCATCTCATTGGAAAAAACTCTCTTGGAAGATCTGCTTCTTTTCCTAGACAATAAAAACAGTGTTAAAAAATTGATAGCTAAGTAATGTGCCACATATGGATCTAAATTCAGTAGCTTGATGAGTTAACAATATATATTTAAAACAAAATGGGTAGGAAAGCTAACAAATAAGAATATGGGTTTTGGAAACAGAGTTCTGAGCCAGATTTAAGTCAAGAAAAAGTGGGATCATAAGGAACAATACTAATCTGTGTAGGCCTGAATTCAACTCATGAAAGTTATTGGCAGACACTTGATTAGATAAGCAAAAAAAATTACACAATATCTCAAGGGATATTATTATCAGTTTATTCTGTGAAAGAATGTGTGGACATCACCTCAGTTCAGTTATTCCCAAAGAGATACAGAAAATACTAATCAATCAATATTCCTGGTAATTCTTCTGACTTCTAGTTCAGCCTCTTTAACCAAAACAAGAAGAAAAATGAACCAGTTTTCCATCAAGGTTTTTATGACAGTGAATCAATGATAATGTGCCAAAATACATATGAGCAGAGAGCTAGCCCATCTGGGGTCCTTTGAAACATTGCCCAATAATTTAGAAAATATACTTTGCACATTGCCTCTTCATTGTTATTTCATATAGTTCTAAAATTCAAAATCACCCAGCTGGGTGGATGCTTGAATATGAATGCAATGAATACTAAGGAGGGAGGAGGAATATCAAACAAAAAGACCATATTAAAATTACACATGCAAAACAGAAAGGGAAACTGCCTGCCTACGATTCTTTAACTCTTAGCTGACAGTCATAAATTAGAAATGCAGTTGATTGACAGAATGTTATTGAGACTTCCAATTGTTGATTTTGCTATTATTGATTGAACTACTTTAATATTATGGTTTTTATTGCTTAGCTGTGTGTGCATCTATGTGTGTGTGTGTGTGTGTACCTATGTGTGGTTTTAACTTCATTATTACTATTTTGTTGAACATATATATTGGCTGAAAATGGTGTTGTGTTACTGCTTGTTATGCTTTAGGAGAGCCCTTTTGAGTTGAAAGCAGCTTATAAATATTAATATCATGCAACACATCCGAAGACTGCAGCTGACTGAAAATACAATAAGTATATATATTAACATCTGACTTGGCCCAAACACAGCAACCCTAAGTTAGACAATTCTTCAAGGCCTCAGCAGAAGGCGT
>JANHJO010007572.1:40893-52922 GCA_032468235.1 Pseudoxyrhopus heterurus | reverse complement strand
AGGAGTTCCTGGGGGGGGGGGGGAGGGGAACTGTCAGGGTTCCAAGTAATAACTCCATAGAAAGAAGAGCTCAGAGGCAGACAAGTTCCTCAAAGAACAATTTTATTGGAGATATCATATTGGCACAAGCTGGTGAAAACCGACTCTGAAAGTTCTGCAGTTTTCACCTGATTAAACGTAAAAGTTTCCCCTTTTCCCAAGCAATCAGTCACATTGTCCAATCAAGGTGCTGGCTGGATATGGTGCTCCTCCTCCTTCCAGCCACCTGTTGGAATGACCTTGGTTCCCACAGGAAACTATTTCGTTTTGGCTACAAACCCCCATCTAATTGTGTCCCCCCTTCCCTATCCTTCCTTCAAACTGTGGCAACCCTGAAGCCTCCAAAATGGCCCCCGCCAGGTTCGCTTCAGAGTCAGCAGGGGGTTTACAAGCAGCACTCAGAGGCAGCTGCTGGATAAAACTATTCTGAGGCATGAGGATCTCTGTATACATCGAGAATCAATTACCTCTGGATACACAAATGTCTGTTGCTTCTTGTCGATGGATAGATCAATTAGTCCTTTTAAGTTGCTGAGCTAACGGAGGAAAACCTTTTCACCAAGCCTCTGGCTGCTTCCAAGGAAAGCCTATGGACATCTTCTTTCCCTTAAGCAAATACTCTCCATGATGTGAGGCCCAGGGGAAAACCACGAGGTGGCTGGAGAAATGCTACAGATTTATGCCTCTCATGCCTCTCTTGCTCATCTCCCCTCCACATCTGTTGCGTAAATTACCCTTCAACGATATTGGGATGTAACGTGGGCAGATATAAATCCAGCCCTTAATGAAAGGCATACGGACACCATCTGCGCCACGCATGGTTTCTCAATGGGAGACATCGCTGCATCTGGTCCCATTCTGAGCGGTGGGATTTTTCCACGTTCTAATCATTCTTCCCATATTTTCATGCTCCGATTTAAAACACTCCTCTGCTCCATCCACTGGGCCGTTTGGGGAATATATGCGTTCAGAAGTACGGCAGCCCTGCTGATATTGGATGATAGAATCCGCTTAAAATCAGCCGTTCTTCACAGCACTGAGAATCAGCAGAGCGACAGAAGAGATTCACGCATAGCAAAAGGGTTGTTTTTTTAAAAAATAAATAAATCATCACCCAAATTAGAGGATAGAGAAGTTGAGTGAACAGTTCTTCTGACTTTCTCCAGGGGAAAGAAAAATTGTCTATTTCAATAGGCAACTGGACTTTCTGGTTTTTCTTTGAAGACGTTTCGCTTCTCACCCAAGAAGGTTCTTCAGCTCTCTGGATGACTGAGAATCTTTAGCTCTCTGGATGATTGAGAATCTCCACAGACAAAAGTTCTCTACCTAACTTGGCTTATCTGAGTGGTGTGAAGACCATCAAAATATGCAACATTTTGACATGCGAGCAGTAGTGGGTGTACCTCGGTACACCCAGGTAACACCTCTCTTGCGCAAGCTGCACTGGCTTCCGATTGGCCTCTGAGCCGAATTCAAGGTGTTGGTTATGACCTTTAAAGCCCTACATGGCTCAGGGCCAGGTTATCTGCGGGACCGCATCCTACCACCATTTGCCTCCCAGCGCCCGGTCAGGTCTCACAGGGTTGGCCTGCTGTGGGTCCTGTCAGCAAAACAATGTAAGCTGGCGGGCCCGCAGGGGAGGGCCTTCTCTGTGATGGCTCCGACCCTATGGAACGATCTTGCCCCGGAGATCACGACCATCTCCGGCCTGTTACCCTTCTGTAAGGCACTTAAGACCTGGTTGTGCCAGCAGGCTTGGGGCTGAATCGTGTGTTGAGAGAATGTTTATATGTTTTTTAACCTGTTATTACTCTTTATATTGTTTTAATATGTTGTGCACTGCCCGGAGTCCCTCGGGAGTCAGGCGGCATATACATTTTATTTAAATAAATAAATAAATACATTGCTGAAGGCCCCTGACCTGTACTTCAGCCCCAGCCCCAGTACTGCCACTGATGAGTGCCACTGTGCAGTGGCCAAATGGCATAGATCGGGGGAGAGTGGAAAAGGAGGAGAGGTGGAGTTTCAGTGCCCAGAACCATTGGGCTAAGTGGGCTCCCTTGGCAACTACAGCAAATTCCAATTTGCATGTCTCATAAGGCCTCCCCAACTCCCTGAGGCTCATTCATGCTCCTTACCTGGGACTCCATGTGCTTAATGACCCATGAGACTCACTTAACAATGGCAGCTGGAATTGTGGATAAATGAAGCAGTTACATGATGTCTAGTTTAACAACAATTTCACTTAGTATCTGAAATTTTAGTCCCAATTGTGGTTGTAAGTCAAGGACTACCTAAAAAGACAAATGGACTGCTTTGGTGGAAAGCAGGCAACTGAAGGCAGAAGAAAATCTTTTTATCACAAAGAAACTGGTGAGAAGTAAAGTAAATCTGCATTGGAATGGGTTTTGTAATTTTAGAAACAGTATAAATCCATGAATGTTTGGAGAGTGATAGAGGACACATATGGTAAGTCCCACACATCTCCTGCAGTTCTTTCCTGGACTGGTCTCACTGGACTTGTTGCAGGGTTTTTTGCAGAGTATGTACGGGGAAAAAAACAGACTTGTGGCCATGAGAGTGCAATTGAACTGGTGGAGCCATCCTGACTATTTTATCTCACCTTATGGATATTTGTTGTAAGTCCAACAGTCTAAGAAGACATTATACATGGACTAGCAATATATATATTAGCATTTCATCTAGATTAGTAAAACACAATAAACTATATATGTTAAAAAGAGCTATGTTCAAATACCAATGTCTAGGCCATCTAATCATTGAAGCGCAGCATCATATTTATTAAAAAATATCAGATACTAGACTGGTATATGCCCTCAGCTTATAACCGGTTATGGTGTGATTTATAGTTTGAAGTTAGAATAAGGTGAAGTGGGAGCCTGGTGAATGTGATGTTTGTTTTGGGGAGTGTTGTTTAGAGCTCCAGGAATTGGTTTTGGAAGACCTTTTATTGATTATATTCTTATCATTGTTGATATGAACACCCGTAGGAAACCCAGGTGAACAGTTTGCTGGTCAGTTTGCCATCTGCAGCTGCACCAATAAATTTGTAGGAAGTCATCTGATACCACCTCTTTTTAGTAGAAACCACTGGAAGGTTGCAAACTGTATCTTTTCATGTTGAGGAAGATGTTGATTCTGCTAAGTTATTTATATAATCAAGCCTTAGCACTGGCTTGTCTTCCACTATAGTTTTAAAGATATATATGCAAATGTATGGGCAGTACTTCACATTTTTTTTCACTGTATTAGTAGCAATTGCATCAGTGAGAGATCATTTAGTTATCTCTCATCTTTTATCTCAAAAGGTTTGAATAGTTTCTTTTCAGTCAACTATAACCAAAAATGATATTAATGTCATTAGGTAATCATGTCATTAGGCAATCATGTCATTAGGCAATGTGTTCCTTTATGAAGTTCAGGTGGATATATATAAAAATAGGACAAAGCTTTATCATGAAGTTATAGGATGAGAAATGTTTGAATAAAAACCAATATATCAGAACTGATAAATTGATAATTATAAAAATCTAACTTCCAGGTAGAGAGACAATGAAACTCTCACCCAAGGCTCGAAAAACTCCAACTCCACCACTGATTGTAATTACCTGCATTTCCTGTTTTAATCAACACTGAAAAGTCCTCAGTAGATTCACAACAGGGTTCAATTAGATAATTTTAAATTGTAATGAATCATATCCCTGGCCCAGATGCTGAGGCTCTATGGTATGTTCCTTTATGAGAGGTAATTTGGAGGGACAGGAACAGTAAAACCCTTGATAATTATATGAAGGATCAGGTTTTGGTACTACCGTGTTTCTTTTGACCCCCGAAATAAGTGCTTGGCCTTAGTTTTGGGGAGGTCTTATTTTTTTTGAGGTGCAGGAGAATCACTTTCTTGAGGTGCAGGAAGGGCTGCCTCCTGTGCTGGCCATGACCACCTCTTCACTAGGGCTTACTTTTGGGGTAGGGTGTATATTAGTCCCTGCAAAAAAAAATTAGGCTTGGGCTTATTTTTGAGGTGGGTCGTATTGTCGGAGAAACAGGGTAGATTGTGCAGAAATGGATAGATTGACTTTGAAAATTAAGTAGAAGGAGGACGTAGAATATTATCAAACGTGGAATTTATTTTACCAATGGTTGAAAAAAAGGGGTGGAGATTAAGAATGTAATTTGTATTGTTAAGCAAATTAAATACCCAGACAACACGATGTTTATAAAGCACCGAGAAATGTATTTAATAGAAAATCAATTTTAAAAAAAGAATGGGATGTTGGGTTGGAGAATTCAGGCATGTGTGCATTGTACACTCCTTCCGTCTTTGGCCACATGGATCATGGCTTCCTTCCCTCTTTGTGTCAGTGTTCCAACTAACCAATTCCAAACCAATAAACTCCAAGACAAACAGTTCCTCAAAGTTCCATTTTATTAAAGTTGTCATATTGGCACATCTGGGAAAACCCAAATCTGAGAGTTCCATGTTTTCCCTTCCCAAAAGAGAAATCAAAGATCCATTCCCTGCACCCATCAGTCCATCACATGGCCCAATCAAATTTTCATCCCAACTGGAGACATCCCCCCAGTCACTCCCGTTCAGGTGCAGGGCAACATGTCCTTGACTCTCTGAGAAAGAATGTTGTTGTGTCTAGTCTTCTATCCCACTATGAAATCCCCGCTCCCAATTTCCCAAGCACTGAATGTGGCAGCCTCAAAGCTTCCAAGTAAAAAATGGCTTCCAAGGCTGACACTTTACTTCAAACTCATGGTTTGAATGTACCATGGCCTCCCTTTTTCTTCGCTTGCTCTTATTTTGAATGCATGATTGTAAGTTGAGGACTACCTGCATTTGGAAGAGTTAAACGAGAAAGAACAAGGTTCTCTCATCACTGCAAATATGTCTGCAGCTGAGCAATTTTTATAATCTCATAGGCTGATCATTAACAGTGTGATATTGCAGTTCCAAATGCAGAAGAAAGGGGCACCCTCTTTCTCTCCCCTACATTATCTCCTTTGCACTTTTCAACAGACCATTAATTATAAGTCTTCATAACCTATTATTCTTTCACCAGATATTCAGGGCATTCTGAAACACCACTTATTTATTTTCCTTAATGGGAAGCTTGTCAAAAGTCTTTTGAAAACTCAAGTAGATAACCCACCCACCCACTCTTTTTAAGTGGCTATTTAATGAATTCATTTAAGGAGTCTTTATAAGGGATGTGGACAGGTTAGAAAGGCAGTGATTTCTCCCATGCTAAAGCTGTGCTGGTCCTAGTCATTCCCAATTATTCTATTTCAATAGAGTTTTCTTTTGAAATTGTCATTTTGACTGGCAACCTCCCCTTTTTTAACCCAAAATATCAAATGGAGCCTTGGGGGGAGGGTCAGGCCAACAGTCTTCTCAGGACAGAGCTATTTTTAGCACCTTTTAACACAGGATGTATCCTTTAGCAATTGATATTTAAAGAAACATGACCACTGATGGAGAACCTATTTTAGCAAGCAATTGGTAACTGCCCTAATCCTTTTTACAAATCTCATCTTGGTGTGAAGACTTTACTACAAGGGGTCACAGTGAATTCTCTAAGTTGATTATGCAACATGTAAAGAGGCAATTTCATTGCTGCTGACTTAGAAAGCCATCTCATTTTGGACCTTAAACCCTGAAATAAGCTGGTTTTAGAATCCAAATTACTGGAGACCCATATTAATTCAACATAAACCTCAGAAAGAAAGCAATTTTCAGTGGGGGTTACTCAAGGATGTGAGCATAGGACTGCATCATACATTCTTAAAATGAGTCTGCATTAAGGAAATGAACACCAACTAATGTAATTTCTTTTTAATATTCTTTTTCATTTGTATATTATTTATATATTTGTATATTATTTCTCCACTTCCTCTACTTAGCTATTAGAGTGCTTTATACAGAATAACAGGTATCAAAATCCCATTAAAATCTATTTTATGTGAAGGAAAATTGTAGAGAAAAATGCTTTCAAGAAATCAAATACTGGGCTTTGTGCAATCCCTGAAATAAAAATAAAAAAAATCCAACCAACAAACAGCCATCACACTATTCCAGCTTGGGCTAAGCAACATTATGCAGAGTGCAGAAAGGAAATAAGAAATAGTATTCTAATGATACTAAAGGCAGGAGGTAAAGAAAAAGAAAAGGAAAAACAGCAAAACCTCATTTTCATCAAATATTTTCACTGTACTTTTCTATTCTTGAAAACAATCTATGCTTCCACCATGTGGATGCACTGCTGCATACATTGTCTTATGTTGCCTACATTTCTTCCCTCATTCTTTCTGAGGGTCACAACCCTCCATCCAACCCCCACTTTCTCGGTCATCCCTATTCTTTTGACCCTTTCACTCTTCCTTCATATAGTGGTTTTTCCAACTTAATCCCTGTTCCTTTTCTCTGTATGCTCACACTACCTCAATGTTCTTTTCATGCTGATCATTCACTTTTGTATTCAATTCAGGGGTGCCTGTGGAGGAAGGCTATACAACCAGAATGAAGAAGGCAACACTGCAGCACATAAACTCTGCCTTTTTGTATATGTGCTATGATGTCTATGCATGTCCCCAAGGGTTGGAGCTTGTGGGAAATGTAGCAACACCACCTTTTGATGAAAGCAACGAGTTCCTGTGGAGACCACTGATGTAATCCACATTTTTCTTGACCTCCTTATGTATTCTGTTTTACCACACACTTCCTTAGATCTCCGTTCCATAGCATCCACCTTACTTTTATGTTTAGCATGAGATACCCACCCCTCACTTCTGTATAACAAAATGGATAGAGACGGTCTTATACTCAGCAATATTCACTTCTTCCCACCGAAGTTCATTTCTCACAAAGGACCATATACTATTTGCAAACCATAAAACAAATCTTGATTCATTTTTTTCATCTTTCACTCATTCTACCAAGTTATGCATATCCAAATATTTGCTTTAGTTTTTAATCTTTTATATATAATTTAATTGTTAACTCCATTTTCCTTGTCTATGTTTTGATCTCTGATAGATTAGTCATCATACCTGTAGTCCTTGCTGCATTACCTCTATCCCGTCTCATTTGCTGTAATTTATTTGAGTTTTTAGCCAATGGCATAGTATCATCTGCATACAAACATATATGTACATTCACCAACCAACACAGCTTTAACATTCCTTCAAACATTCCATATACATTTATCCCCAAATATATTTTAGAGGACATCAAATATCCTTGTTTTACTTTTTGCTCGGTGTTGATACCTTTCTTAAACATTCTGTTTATTCTCATGCATCCTTTACTTTTATCATATACTGATGTTACCATATTCAGCAACCAATTTTCAATTCTATATTCATGCAAAACATTCCATAATTTAAATTTACTAAGTTTTGCTCACTGATACATTTCTCTGTAACCCAGTAAAGAGTAAATATCTGGTCTTCATGTAGCCTACTTGACTTAAAGACATACTACACTTCCCAAATGTTGCTCTCTAGCAGAATTCTGGTTACAAGAATTGACAAACACTTTCCCAGGCTAATTTAAAAACCCAATTCCTTTGTAGTGTTTTATATATTTTACTGCAACTGGGCAAAAATACAGAGAAAGCACAATATACAAAAACAAATTAAAAATGGAAATATACAGTTATCCAATTAACCATTAAATTAAAAGTCAAAAACAACCAAATAAAAAAAATTGGCTACTCAAGAATTAACTCTTTAAATTGATGCAAATGACTCAATGTGTACATCTAATAACAATATAACAAATTGTGCAGTAAAAATGTCAATCCATATAAAACCTATGCTGAAGGAAAATATATTGTGTTTTTTTATTTGGAATAAAAATAGCATTTTCTAAAATTGGTAAATTACATATTTCTTGAATCCAGTCTTTGATGTCCAAAGTAGCTATAATTTCTAGACTTTCAGTGTAACTAGTCTGGCTATTTCTTACTGAGATCCCTTCATTCCAAACACCCTATGAAAAAGAAGTCATTCATTGCTGGGTGGCATCATCCTGACTTTTGCTCATAGTATTCCCATAGTCTACTGGATCTTTAGCCGATGGAAAAAATAAGATAGTCTTTCAAGGTTTCTTTTTGAAAATCAATGTTGTATTCTAATCATCATTTTACTGTTTCAGAGTATTTACACCTTAGTTGTTTTATGAACTACTCTTTAATCTTTCTATGTATCAATATCAGAGGACTAGGATCTCCATAAAACTCCCCCTTTTGCAAATAATAATGTTTGCCCTTTTCTAGTCATCTGGCTCTTCTTCAGGGCTTTCCAAAGATAATGGGCAGCAAATTCCAGTTCACCTAATCCTGCAAATCAGAGCTTGTTCAAAATAAATGAGTAATTCCAGCCATGTCTTTCTCAGTTTCAAGTTACAATCCTTGCTCCTCCACCTGTTCTTCCCAATTGCCCAGTTGAACATAAATCCTTTTGTAGAAGATGATTTAGCCAGGGTGGAAGTTGAGTTGTCTATCCTACTCTTGTTGTTCCTATAAATATCTTCACAACTTCACTAGGCAGCTGATTACTATTTCTTTTCTCTTTCTCTTTGTTTGATTGTATCTGAAGAAATTTGACTGGGAGATGCCTTGAATTTTTTTTTAATTTTTTTTTGGAAAGAAAACATATCCATTTAATGACCCCTAAAGGAGCTAAAGATGTGCTACAGTTAGGAAACAAAGAGCTTAATCCACAGCTTTGCATTCAGATTTCAGAATGCAAACATGACAGTTTTCATGCTGGATCAAGTGTAGTGAATTATTTTTAATCTAAGGAGGAAAATGGCTTTTGCTGCTCTAATGATTGTTCATCTGTATATAGCCTTACATTCCTTGTCTCATTTCCTATTATATCTGACAAGACATCATAGGACATGACCATGTGAGCTTGTCAGTTATTTTGCAGGAGAGGTTTTTTTTGTGTGTGTGGAGTGGAAACAAAAATCAATATTGAAGTTTTCCTTTTTCAGTTTCGGTTGCTGCCCGGTCATTGTGCATGTCGATGTGGTCCATCTATTTGATTAGAACAACACTCACGAGGCCTTTGGTTATGATGCTTACAAAAGTCACAGAAAGACCAAACTGAAAGCATCCAACCCCCTTGATAGTAATAGATATAAACTTTGTGATGAAAATTCAGTTCAAATGTAATTAGCAGTGGATGCATTAAGCACATCAGAGAATGAGTGTTTGTCATACATGGTTAAACAGATCAGTTGTAGATGCTATAACTAATTTTAAACCATGGAAACAGACAGGCTGTTGACAATCTATAGTAATTGATTCATCATTTATTAAAATGTCCATTAATCACAGCAAAGCTTCTCACATCATGTGGCTGACCGGAGCCCTTACAATTCTTCCATTGAAATGCTCTGATAAACATGAGTAAAGGTAAAGACTGGAGCATATAATCTTGGTAAAAAGAAGCATTACTTTGTGGAAAATAGGATTCTTGATCTTAAAGCAAACAAAAAAGTAACTGTTCCAGAATTCTAAAAATTTCCTGTGATGTTTTATGTCAACTTTTTTTGTGTGTCAAGTTGTTCTTCATAAAATCATAGAACTGCCAGCTTGAAAATTTCCCCAATCAAACCCTTTCAATTTAAAACTACGCAATTTTCAGTAAATTAACTCAAATAATACAGTGTAGAAGCTTATTGACTACACTCACCTGGCCTATGATATTTTCACATAATCCATAAAAAGTTTAAAGAGGGGGGGGGGCATCAGACTTTAAAACTTACAACACAGTATTTTCCCTTTTTCTCAGTGTTTCTGTGTCTTCTGTGCCAGTTCCCAGAAGTCATTATTTATAAAGTATTTGAAGGCAGTGCTGGCAGCATGTTTAAGTAGACATTCCCCTCTCTAGTAAGGTTGTGGGATAATTTGTTTTTAACAAGCTTTTGAGACAAGAATATTGGATGAAGCCTTGAACTGTATTTCTCCCAAGAAAATATCTAGCTGATTATTCAAAAGTCACTAAGTTTAGAAATTGATATAAAGATTACAGCATTTGTTTAGCAAAAAGTAATAGGCTCAAAGATAATCTCTTAGTACCCTCAGTTGAATCCTTCAGTATTTAAATAATTATGGTATTAGGTAGAGCTTTATGTAGCAGATTTTAATCAAAATTTGTTTCTGTTCAATATAGATTATATATACATACTGGAGCCTTTCTAAGAGACCAAGGAGTAGAATGTTCACTTGAACCCTCTATCTTTTTGCAAGATGATCAATATATTATTATTGTTCTTAGTGTTCCATAGAAATTAATGGCCAGTAAATGGATAATCCCAAATGCTAAAATAATTCTTTAATTATTTTAATTGAATATTTTTACTGCCTATTATGAAAAATACTGGTGTTTGTAATGTATCCTCTGAATCCTTAATGTAATTAAGAAAGTAGAGAAAATATTTGAACTGGCAACAGCTGTCTCCTAGAAATACTCAAGGGCTGTTTTGCCAAATTTTCTCAAGCCTGAGGAGAATGAACCATCATCTGAAACTGCCAGAACAGAAGTCCGTGTAAAATCTTGGCTTCTAGTTTCCACTTGCTTTGTGATCTCAGCATGAAACATTTTTGGAATTATAGCCCCAACTAGTAATTTATATATCAGTTGGGGTCCTCAGATAAAATATGTGAGGTACCTCTAGTCTAGATTAGTAGAACTGAAGAAATGGAGCCAAGAGGGTTGGGTAGATTCAAGTCCACCCTCAGGTTTGGAGATTCACTGATCGATTGCTTCTCTTAGCTCAGTCTTCATAATGTGATTATGTAAGATGTCCTGGAGAAAAGATAGGATACAACCCATAGCCTAACAAACTTCTGTTATTTCACACAAAGAACAATGGTTTCAATTATATTATGGAAGGTTTTTGTATAGACCAGGAAAAAACTGGAGAGAGAGAAAATGCTCTTAGGACTAGTGCTTTTAAATATTAACTCCTTTTATTTCTTTCAAAAATATAGCTACTAAGTAAACATTTACTTTTCTCCTTGGGAACTGACCTTTAGTATTAAGTAGAGGTCACCTGAATAGCATCATGCATATTTGAATGGTTATACAGGACTTATTTTACACTGAGCTTCCCCAGGGTAATTATTTCAAATCAGAGCCAGGGAACTTTAATATCTGTATGCAATATGTATTTACACTTCATGGCAATGCATTAAACAAAATTCTATCACATTCCATCTTTGTCTTTGTAATTTTTTTTCCGTTTCAAAGGCATGTTGTACATGATCAGCTTGCAAATTCCTAAAAATGTTGGGAGGACTTCTGGTATTGTTAAAGCAGACATGGGAGGTGGGGAATAACAGCTAAGAGGTGAGGAAATAGCAAAATATAAAAACGGAAAAGTGCTCACAAAGACAGCAAGGAGTGGGGAGATACAGTAACTAGGCTTCTGTCTAAGTCTAATATTCTCATAGTTTTTGGGGTGGAAGAATTGGGTGTGTTTGGTGGAGTAACAGTAGTTGAGATCAGCAGCCTTCATTCCCCCCCCCCTGCCATTATCATGTATTGAAAACTTTAAGGGTGTGTGTGTGTGTGCGTATCTTCATGTCAGTCTTAACTCCTGAAAAATGCCTAGACAAATCTCTGCTGTTTCTTGGCATGATTTCAAAAGTTGTTTGCCCTTGCCTTCTTCTTCCTAGGACTGACATAGAATAAATGGTCCAAGGCTATCCAATTGGCTTTGTGCTTAAGGCAGGACTAGAAGATATGCTCTCCCCATTTCTAGTATGGCTCTGATATGATAGCATTATCCAAAGCCTGAGAATATTTCAGTAGAGTCCTTAGGGAGAATAGGGCAGGAGGGGGTTTTGTCCAAAGTTTGAGTAAGTGTTTTAAAATATTAGATGAATCAATATTATTCTTTTAAGGTGGTAAAAACCAATTCCTTAAAATATGGCTCCTAGAATTAT